>OX456985.1:84047496-84113606 GCA_949752695.1 Melanostoma scalare | reverse complement strand
TTTCAGGAATGTTTTGATGGGATCGTATTAAGCGTCTCAAATTAAGTTCTCCCATTAACCCCAAAAAAATCGTTATTTTTCGTCTATCTCGCTTCGATCTCGAGATATGGAGCTTTTCACATTTTGGTCATCCAGGAAAGTGATATTTCAGGAATGTTTTGATGGGATCGTATTAGGCGTCTCAAATTGAGTCCCCCACCGTACAACCCCGAAAAAAATCGTTATGTTTCGTTTATCTCGCTTCGTTCTCGAGATATGGAGCTTTTCACATTTTGGTCACCCAGGAAAGTGAGATTTCAGGAATGTTTTGATGGATTCGTATTAAGCGTCTCAAATTGAGTCCCCCACCGTACAACCCCAAAAAAATCGTTATTTTTCGTCTATCTCGCTTCGTTCTCGAGATATAAAGCTTTTTACATTTTGGTCACCCAGGAAAGTGAGATTTCAGGAATGTTTTGATGGGATCGTATTAAGCGTCTCAAATTGAGTCCCCCCACCGTACAACCCCAAAAAATTGTTATTTTTCGTCTATCTCGCTTTGTTCTCGAGATATGGAGCTTTTTACATTTTGGTCACCCAGGAAAGTGAGATTTCAGGAATGTTTTGATGGGATCGTATTAAGCGTCTCAAATGAAGTCCCCCTTCTAAAAACCACTTCGCTTCGTTCTCGAGATATGGAGCTTTTTACATTTTGGTCACCCAGGGAAGTGAGATTTCAGGAATGTTTTGATGGGATCGTATTAAGCGTCTCAAGTTGAGTCTCCCCACCGGACAACCCCAAAAAAATCGTTATTTTTCGTCTATCTCGCTTCGTTCTCGAGATATGGAGCTTTTTACATTTTGGTCACCCAGGGAAGTGAGATTTCAGGAATGTTTTGATGGGATCGTATTAAGCGTCTCAAATTAAGTTCTCCCACCAACCCCAAAAAAATCGTTATTTTTCGTCTATCTCGCTTCGTTCTCGAGATATGGAGCTTTTCACATTTTGGTCATCCAGGAAAGTGAGATTTCAGGAATGTTTTGATGGGATCGTATTAGGCGTCTCAAATTGAGTCCCCCACCGTACAACCCCAAAAAAAATCGTTATGTTTCGTTTATCTCGCTTCGTTCTCGAGATATGGAGCTTTTCACATTTGGTCACCCAGGAAAGTGAGATTTCAGGAATGTTTTGATGGATTCGTATTAAGCGTCTCAAATTGAGTCCCCCACCGTACAACCCCAAAAAAATCGTTATTTTTCGTCTATCTCGCTTCGTTCTCGAGATATAAAGCTTTTTACATTTTGGTCACCCAGGAAAGTGAGATTTTAGGAATGTTTTGATGGGATCGTGTTAGGCGTCTCAAATTGAGTCCCCCACCGTACAACCCCAAAAAAATCGTTATTTTTCGTCTATCGCGCTTCGTTCTCGAGATATGGAGCTTTTCACATTTTGGTCACCCAGGAAAGTGAGATTTCAGGAATGTTTTGATGGGATCGTATTAAGCGTCTCAATTTGAGTACCCCCACCGTACAACCCCAAAAAAATCGTTATTTTTCGTCTATCTCGCTTCGTTCTAGAGATATGGAGCTTTTAACATTTTGGTCACCCAGGAAAGTGAGATTTCAGGAATGTTTTGATGGGATCGTATTAAGCGTCTCAAATTGAGTCCCCCCACCGTACAACCCAAAAAAATTGTTATTTTTCGTCTATCTCGCTTTGTTCTCGAGATATGGAGCTTTTTACATTTTGGTCACCCAGGAAAGTGAGATTTCAGGAATGTTTTGATGGGATCGTATTAAGCGTCTCAAATGAAGTCCCCCTTCTAAAAACCACTTCGCTTCGTTCTCGAGATATGGAGCTTTTTACATTTTGGTCACCCAGGGAAGTGAGATTTCAGGAATGTTTTGATGGGATCGTATTAAGCGTCTCAAATTGAGTCCCCCCACCGTACAACCCCAAAAAATTGTTATTTTTCGTCTATCTCGCTTTGTTCTCGAGATATGGAGCTTTTTACATTTTGGTCACCCAGGAAAGTGAGATTTCAGGAATGTTTTGATGGGATCGTATTAAGCGTCTCAAATGAAGTCCCCCTTCTAAAAACCACTTCGCTTCGTTCTCGAGATATGGAGCTTTTTACATTTTGGTCACCCAGGAAAGTGAGATTTCAGGAATGTTTTGATGGGATCGTATTAAGCGTCTCAAATGAAGTCCCCCTTCTAAAAACCACTTCGCTTCGTTCTCGAGATATGGAGCTTTTTACATTTTGGTCACCCAGGGAAGTGAGATTTCAGGAATGTTTTGATGTGATCGTATTAAGCGTCTCAAGTTGAGTCTCCCCACCGTACAACCCCAAAAAAATCGTTATTTTTCGTCTATCTCGCTTCGTTCTCGAGATATGGAGCTTTTTACATTTTGGTCACCCAGGGAAGTGAGATTTCAGGAATGTTTTGATGGGATCGTATTAAGCGTCTCAAATTAAGTTCTCCCACCAACCCCAAAAAAATCGTTATTTTTCGTCTATCTCGCTTCGTTCTCGAGATATGGAGCTTTTCACATTTTGGTCATCCAGGAAAATGATATTTCAGGAATGTTTTGATGGGATCGTATTAGGCGTCTCAAATTGAGTCCCCCACCGTACAACCCCAAAAAAAATCGTTATGTTTCGTTTATCTCGCTTCGTTCTCGAGATATGGAGCTTTTCACATTTTGGTCACCCAGGAAAGTGAGATTTCAGGAATGTTTTGATGGATTCGTATTAAGCGTCTCAAATTGAGTCCCCCACCGTACAACCCCAAAAAAATCGTTATTTTTCGTCTATCTCGCTTCGTTCTCGAGATATAAAGCTTTTTACATTTTGGTCACCCAGGAAAGTGAGATTTCAGGAATGTTTTGATGGGATCATATTAAGCGTTTCAAATTGAGTACCCCCACCGTACAACCCCAAAAAAATCGTTATTTTTCGTCTATCTCGCTTCGTTCTCGAGATATAAAGTTTTTTACATTTTGGTCACCCAGGAAAGTGAGATTTTAGGAATGTTTTGATGGGATCGTGTTAGGCGTCTCAAATTGAGTCCCCCACCGTACAACCCCAAAAAAATCGTTATTTTTCGTCTATCGCGCTTCGTTCTCGAGATATGGAGCTTTTCACATTTTGGTCACCCAGGAAAGTGAGATTTCAGGAATGTTTTGATGGGATCGTATTAAGCGTCTCAATTTGAGTACCCCCACCGTACAACCCCAAAAAAATCGTTATTTTTCGTCTATCTCGCTTCGTTCTAGAGATATGGAGCTTTTAACATTTTGGTCACCCAGGAAAGTGAGATTTCAGGAATGTTTTGATGGGATCGTATTAAGCGTCTCAAATTCAGTCCCCCACCGTACAACCCCAAAAAAATCGTTATTTTTCGTCTATCTCGCTTCGTTCTCGAGATATGGAGCTTTTTACATTTTGGTCACCCAGGAAAGTGAGATTTCAGGAATGTTTTGATGCGATCATATAAAGCGTCTCAAATTGAGTACCCCCACCGTACAACCCCAAAAAAATCGTTATTTTTCGTCTATCTCGCTTCGTTCTCGAGATATGGAGCTTTTTACATTTTGGTCATCCAGGAAAGTGAGATTTCAGGAATGTTTTGATGGGATCGTATTAAGCGTCTCAAATTGAGTCTCCCCACCGTACAACCCCAAAAAAATCGTTATTTTTCGTCTATCTCGCTTTGTTCTCGAGATATGGAGCTTTTTACATTTTGGTCACCCAGGAAAGTGAGATTTCAGGAATGTTTTGATGGGATCGTATTAAGCGTCTCAAATGAAGTCCCCCTTCTAAAAACCACTTCGCTTCGTTCTCGAGATATGGAGCTTTTTACATTTTGGTCACCCAGGGAAGTGAGATTTCAGGAATGTTTTGATGTGATCGTATTAAGCGTCTCAAGTTGAGTCTCCCCACCGTACAACCCCAAAAAAATCGTTATTTTTCGTCTATCTCGCTTCGTTCTCGAGATATGGAGCTTTTTACATTTTGGTCACCCAGGGAAGTGAGATTTCAGGAATGTTTTGATGTGATCGTATTAAGCGTCTCAAATGGAGTTCCCCCATCGTACAACCCCAAATAAATCGTTATTTTTCGTCTATCTCGCTTCGTTCTCGAGATATGGAGCTTTTTACATTTTGGTCACCCAGGAAAGCGAGATTTCAGGAATGTTTTGATGGGATCGTATAAAGCGTCTCAAATGGAGTTCCCCCATCGTACAACCCCAAATAAATCGTTATTTTTCGTCTATCTCGCTTCGTTCTCGAGATATGGAGCTTTTTACATTTTGGTCACCCAGGAAAGCGAGATTTCAGGAATGTTTTGATGGGATCGTATAAAGCGTCTCAAATGGAGTTCCCCCATCGTACAACCCCAAATAAATCGTTTTTTTTCGTCTATCTCGCTTCGTTCTCGAGATATGGAGCTTTTTACATTTTGGTCACCCAGGGAAGTGAGATTTCAGGAATGTTTTGATGGGATCGTATTAAGCGTCTCAAATTGAGTCCCCCCACCGTACAACCCCAAAAAATTGTTATTTTTCGTCTATCTCGCTTCGTTCTCGAGATATGGAGCTTTTTACATTTTGGTCACCCAGGAAAGTGAGATTTCAGGAATGTATTGATGGGATCGTACTAAGCGTCTCAAATTGAGTCCCCCATCGTTATTTTTGGTCATTCTCGAGATATGGAGCTTTTTACATTTTGGTCACAGAGGGAAGTGAGATTTCAGGAATGTTTTGATGGGATCGTATTAAGCGTCTCAAATTGAGTCCCCCCACCGTACAACCCCAAAAAATTGTTATTTTTCGTCTATCTCGCTTTGTTCTCGAGATATGGAGCTTTTTACATTTTGGTCACCCAGGAAAGTGAGATTTCAGGAATGTTTTGATGGGATCGTATTAAGCGTCTCAAATGAAGTCCCCCTTCTAAAAACCACTTCGCTTCGTTCTCGAGATATGGAGCTTTTTACATTTTGGTCACCCAGGGAAGTGAGATTTCAGGAATGTTTTGATGTGATCGTATTAAGCGTCTCAAGTTGAGTCTCCCCACCGTACAACCCCAAAAAAATCGTTATTTTTCGTCTATCTCGCTTCGTTCTCGAGATATGGAGCTTTTTACATTTTGGTCACCCAGGGAAGTGAGATTTCAGGAATGTTTTGATGGGATCGTATTAAGCGTCTCAAATTAAGTTCTCCCACCAACCCCAAAAAAATCGTTATTTTTCGTCTATCTCGCTTCGTTCTCGAGATATGGAGCTTTTTACATTTTGGTCATCCAGGAAAGTGAGATTTCAGGAATGTTTTGATGGGATCGTATTAAGCGTCTCAAATTGAGTCCCCCCACCGTACAACCCCAAAAAATTGTTATTTTTCGTCTATCTCGCTTTGTTCTCGAGATATGGAGCTTTTTACATTTTGGTCACCCAGGAAAGTGAGATTTCAGGAATGTTTTGATGGGATCGTATTAAGCGTCTCAAATGAAGTCCCCCTTCTAAAAACCACTTCGCTTCGTTCTCGAGATATGGAGCTTTTTACATTTTGGTCACCCAGGAAAGTGAGATTTCAGGAATGTTTTGATGGGATCGTATTAAGCGTCTCAAATGAAGTCCCCCTTCTAAAAACCACTTCGCTTCGTTCTCGAGATATGGAGCTTTTTACATTTTGGTCACCCAGGGAAGTGAGATTTCAGGAATGTTTTGATGGGATCGTATTAAGCGTCTCAAATTAAGTTCTCCCACCAACCCCAAAAAAATCGTTATTTTTCGTCTATCTCGCTTCGTTCTCGAGATATGGAGCTTTTCACATTTTGGTCATCCAGGAAAATGATATTTCAGGAATGTTTTGATGGGATCGTATTAGGCGTCTCAAATTGAGTCCCCCACCGTACAACCCCAAAAAAAATCGTTATGTTTCGTTTATCTCGCTTCGTTCTCGAGATATGGAGCTTTTCACATTTTGGTCACCCAGGAAAGTGAGATTTCAGGAATGTTTTGATGGATTCGTATTAAGCGTCTCAAATTGAGTCCCCCACCGTACAACCCCAAAAAAATCGTTATTTTTCGTCTATCTCGCTTCGTTCTCGAGATATAAAGCTTTTTACATTTTGGTCACCCAGGAAAGTGAGATTTCAGGAATGTTTTGATGGGATCGTATTAAGCGTCTCAAATTGAGTCCCCCCGCCGTACAACCCCAAAAAATTGTTATTTTTCGTCTATCTCGCTTTGTTCTCGAGATATGGAGCTTTTTACATTTTGGTCACCCAGGAAAGTGAGATTTCAGGAATGTTTTGATGGGATCGTATTAAGCGTCTCAAATGAAGTCCCCCTTCTAAAAACCACTTCGCTTCGTTCTCGAGATATGGAGCTTTTTACATTTTGGTCACCCAGGGAAGTGAGATTTCAGGAATGTTTTGATGGGATCGTATTAAGCGCCTCAAATTGAGTCCCCCCACCGTACAACCCCAAAAAATTGTTATTTTTCGTCTATCTCGCTTTGTTCTCGAGATATGGAGCTTTTTACATTTTGGTCACCCAGGAAAGTGAGATTTCAGGAATGTTTTGATGGGATCGTATTAAGCGTCTCAAATTAAGTTCTCCCACCAACCCCAAAAAAATCGTTATTTTTCGTCTATCTCGCTTCGTTCTCGAGATATGGAGCTTTTTACATTTTGGTCACCCAGGAAAGTGAGATTTCAGGAATGTTTTGATGGGATCGTATTATGCGTCTCAAATGGAGTTCCCCCACCGTACAAACCCAAAAAAATCGTTATTTTTCGTCTATCTCGCTTCGTTCTCGAGATATGGAGCTTTTTACATTTTGGTCACCCAGGAAAGTGAGATTTCAGGAATGTTTTGATAGGATCGTATTAAGTGTCTCAAATTGGGTCCCCCACCATACAACCCAAAAAAAATCGTTATTTTTCGTCTATCTCGCTTCGTTCTCGAGATATGGAGCTTTTTACATTTTGGTCACCCAGGAAAGTGAGATTTCCGGAATGTTTTGATAGGATCGTATTAAGCGTCTCAAATTGGATCCCCCCACCGTACAACCCCAACAAATCGTTATTTTTCGTCTATCTCGCTTCGTTCTCGAGATATGGAGCTTTTTACATTTTGGTCACCCATTAAAGTGAGATTTCAGGAATGTTTTGATGGGATCGTATTAAGCGTCTCGAATTGAGCCCCCACCGAACAACCCCAAAAAAATCGTTATTTTTCGTCTATCTCGCATCGTTCTCGAGATATGGAGCTTTTTACATTTTGGTCACCCATTAAAGTGAGATTTCAGGAATGTTTTTATGGGATCGTATTAAGCGTCTCAAATTGAGCCCCCACCGAACAACCCCAAATAAATCGTTATTTTTCGTCTATCTTGCATCGTTCTCGAGATATGGAGCTTTTTACATTTTGGTCACCCATTAAAGTGAGATTTCACTAATGTTTTGAAGGGATCGTATTAAGCGTCTCAAATTTAGTCCCCCCCCACCGTACAACCCCAAAAAAAATCGTTATTTTTCGTTTATCTCGCTTCGTTCTCGAGATATGGAGCTTTTTACATTTTGGTCACCCATTAAAGTGAGATTTCACTAATGTTTTGAAGGGATCGTATTAAGCGTCTCAAATTTAGTCCCCCCCCCACCGTACAACCCCAAAAAAAATCGTTATTTTTCGTTTATCTCGCTTCGTTCTCGAGATATGGAGCTTTTTACATTTTGGTCACCCATTAAAGTGAGATTTCACTAATGTTTTGAAGGGATCGTATTAAGCGTCTCAAATTTAGTCCCCCCCACCGTACAACCCAAAAAAAAATCGTTATTTTTCGTCTATCTCGCATCGTTCTCGAGATATGGAGCTTTTTACATTTTGGTCACCCATTAAAGTGAGATTTCACTAATGTTTTGAAGGGATCGTATTAAGCGTCTCAAATTTAGTCCCCCCCACCGTACAACCCCAACAAAATCGTTATTTTTCGTCTATCTCGCTTTGTTCTCGAGATATGGAGCTTTTTACATTTTGGTCACCCAGGAAAGCGAGATTTCAGGAATGTTTTGATGGGATCGAATTGATCGCCTCAAATTGAGTCCCCCCACCGAACAACCAAAAAAAAATCGTTATTTTTCGTCTATCTTGCATCGTTCTCGAGATATGGAGCTTTTTACATTTTGGTCACCCATTAAAGTGAGATTTCACTAATGTTTTGAAGGGATCGTATTAAGCGTCTCAAATTTAGTCCCCCCCACCGTACAACCCAAAAAAAAATCGTTATTTTTCGTCTATCTCGCATCGTTCTCGAGATATGGAGCTTTTTACATTTTGGTCACCCATTAAAGTGAGATTTCACTAATGTTTTGAAGGGATCGTATTAAGCGTCTCAAATTTAGTCCCCCCCACCGTACAACCCAAAAAAAAATCTTTATTTTTCGTCTATCTCGCATCGTTCTCGAGATATGGAGCTTTTTACATTTTGGTCACCCATTAAAGTGAGATTTCACTAATGTTTTGAAGGGATCGTATTAAGCGTCTCAAATTTAGTCCCCCCCACCGTACAACCCCAACAAAATCGTTATTTTTCGTCTATCTCGCTTCGTTCTCGAGATATGGAGCTTTTTACATTTTGGTCACCCAGGAAAGCGAGATTTCAGGAATGTTTTGATGGGATCGAATTGAGCGCCTCAAATTGAGTCCCCCCACCGAACAACCCCAAAAAAATCGTTATTTTTCGTCTATCTCGCTTCGTTCTCGAGATATGGAGCTTTTTACATTTTGGTCACCCATTAAAGTGAGATTTCACTAATGTTTTGAAGGGATCGTATTAAGCGTCTCAAATTTAGTCCCCCCCACCGTACAACCCAAAAAAAAATCGTTATTTTTCGTCTATCTCGCATCGTTCTCGAGATATGGAGCTTTTTACATTTTGGTCACCCATTAAAGTGAGATTTCACTAATGTTTTGAAGGGATCGTATTAAGCGTCTCAAATTTAGTCCCCCCCACCGTACAACCCCAACAAAATCGTTATTTTTCGTCTATCTCGCTTCGTTCTCGAGATATGGAGCTTTTTACATTTTGGTCACCCAGGAAAGCGAGATTTCAGGAATGTTTTGATGGGATCGAATTGAGCGCCTCAAATTGAGTCCCCCCACCGAACAACCCCAAAAAAATCGTTATTTTTCGTCTATCTCGCATCGTTCTCGAGATATGGAGCTTTTTACATTTTGGTCACCCATTAAAGTGAGATTTCAGGAATGTTTTTATGGGATCGTATTAAGCGTCTCAAATTGAGCCCCCACCGAACAACCCCAAATAAATCGTTATTTTTCGTCTATCTTGCATCGTTCTCGAGATATGGAGCTTTTTACATTTTGGTCACCCATTAAAGTGAGATTTCACTAATGTTTTGAAGGGATCGTATTAAGCGTCTCAAATTTAGTCCCCCCCCACCGTACAACCCCAAAAAAAATCGTTATTTTTCGTTTATCTCGCTTCGTTCTCGAGATATGGAGCTTTTTACATTTTGGTCACCCATTAAAGTGAGATTTCACTAATGTTTTGAAGGGATCGTATTAAGCGTCTCAAATTTAGTCCCCATCCACCGTACAACCCCAAAAAAAATCGTTATTTTTCGTTTATCTCGCTTCGTTCTCGAGATATGGAGCTTTTTACATTTTGGTCACCCATTAAAGTGAGATTTCACTAATGTTTTGAAGGGATCGTATTAAGCGTCTCAAATTTAGTCCCCCCCACCGTACAACCCAAAAAAAAATCGTTATTTTTCGTCTATCTCGCATCGTTCTCGAGATATGGAGCTTTTTACATTTTGGTCACCCATTAAAGTGAGATTTCACTAATGTTTTGAAGGGATCGTATTAAGCGTCTCAAATTTAGTCCCCCCCACCGTACAACCCCAACAAAATCGTTATTTTTCGTCTATCTCGCTTCGTTCTCGAGATATGGAGCTTTTTACATTTTGGTCACCCAGGAAAGTGAGATTTCAGGAATGTTTTGATGGGATCGTATTAAGCGTCTAAAATTGAGTCCCCCCACCATACAACCCCCAAAAAAAAATCGTTATTTTTCGTCTATCTCGCATCGTTCTCGAGATATGGAGCTTTTCACATTTTGGTCACCCAGGAAAGTGAGATTTCAGGAATGTTTTGATGGGATCGTATTAAGCGTCTCAAATTCAGTCCCCCACCGAACAACCCCAAAAAAATCGTTATTTTTCGTCTATCTCGCATCGTTCTCGAGATATGGAGCTTTTTACATTTTGGTCACCCAGGAAAGTGAGATTTCAGGAATGTTTTGATGGGATCGTATTAAGCGTCTGAAATTGAGTTCCCCCACCGTACAATCCCAAAAAAATCGTTATTTTTCGCCTATCTCGCATCGTTCTCGAGATATGGAGCTTTTTACATTTTGGTCACCCAGGAAAGTGAGATTTCAGGAATGTTTTGATGGGATCGTATTAAGCGTCTCAAATTGAGTGCCCCCACCGTACAACCGCAAAAAAATCGTTATTTTTCGTCTATCTCGCATCGTTCTCGAGATATGGAGCTTTTTACATTTTGGTCACCCAGGAAAGTGAGATTTCTGGAATGTTTTGATGGGATCGAATTAAGCGTCTCAAATTGAGTCCCCCCACCGTACAACCCCAAAAAAATCGTTATTTTTCGTCTATCTCGCTTCGTTCTCGAGATATGGAGCTTTTTACATTTTGGTCACCCAGGGAAGTGAGATTGCAGGAATGCTTTGATGGGATCGTATGAAGCATCTCAAATGGAGTCCCAAAATGGCGGAATTTTTAGTGGAAAACAAAAGTTTACACTTTAAATGGCCGCCGAAAATTTTTAAATGAATAAAGAAGTTATCAGAGAACGTTGGGCGAAGATTTGATCATTATTTGACTAATTTTTCTTGGTTTTTTATTTTCAAATAATTTCCAGCCGAGTTATGGTGAACACCGCAAATTGTTTTTTTCGCAAGACGTTCTGGTGGAAGCTCTGTAAACGGCTTATAATGCTTCAATATTTCTGCATGAAAAAATTACCCTATATTGTAGAGAGTATGTTTAATAAGGAACAAAAGGTCCGAATAAAATTACTTAATCCATTCTAAGAAAAAAATTCGCTAAAAAGTCTAAAAGCATTTTTCCGAAAAGTCTATGAGTAAGAGTAACAATTTCGGTAAGAAATCTCCAAGATATAAGTTCTGAGAATACTACTCAGATATTGAGCTTTTGGGTTCTCCGTTTCCGCAACTTCGCCCATTTTTGAATCGCTTGGTTGAGAGCTAGGTTAGGTTCCTTAGGAAAACTACCCTGAAACATCGATTCTCGACCCCCTCTATTGTAGTATCTTTTTTTGAGACTTACCTCTTTGAATTGATAGGTCGGGGACAGGGTGGTGGAGAGCTTTACAGTACTCCAATTCTCCACTTTGGTGAACTGCCAGGTTGGAACTGGGTCCCTTGGAAACTTTCCTGAACATCAATTCCATTCTGAATTGATTGGTTGAGTGCGAGGTTCCTTCGGGCAAACTACCCTGAAACAACCGCCTCCCGTTAATATCAGTGGCTTTGATATAGCCGCCACTTCTGCGTACTTTTCCTAGGCGTTTGTTCGGGGCTAAGTTTAATTCAGAAAATACCCGGAACAACGTTACTATTCAACGAACTATTCACGCTTAGCTCTTTACAGGAACATAATATGGTCTGATTTGTCAGAACCCGCACCACGGTCAGGCGAGCCCAGTCCAGTACCAGTAGAATATGTAAGCCAGACCGCCGAAACCGCCAACCTTTACCGAGACTTCGCGCCGTCCAAATACCGAGGATGCAGATATCACTCTAATATCAGAAGAGGAAACCAGAGAAAGTGATTTCCGCACTCAAAAGTATATACTAATAAGTATCAAAACTTGTTTTGTGGAAAATTATATAACGTAAAAGATTTTGCTACTCCTTTGTATTAAACATAAGACTTGTCCCTAGTATCAAGAGTTAGTAAAAGAATAAAAGCTATAAAATATATTTGCCGTGTCGGACTTGTTGTTCCCAGAAGTTGGACCGCCGCGCCGCTGCCCAAGCTTTCGAGATTCCTTGGGAAAGAACCCTGGGCTCGCTTAGTACCTACTTCGTCGCCCGAGAATTGTTTTGTTGTAAGCGCCAAAATGGGTTTTTTTAAACTGGATATGCAGTCTTATGTTTTCAAAGGTGCTCTTTTCATTTCTGTTGTCAGAGTTTGCCTATCTCTTACCGTTGCTGAGATAATTAGTATGCATTTTGTCGTATATCCACAAAATAATCACCCCTTGAGTTTTGTTTTGTCGTAACCGCCATTTTTTGGCATATACGACAAAAATTCCATGCGTTTTCCCTCTTTTTTTTTCTTAATGTTGTTTTGTCGCAAGTGTATAGGCTTAATACATACGATCAAAAATTTAAAATAAAACCTAAAAATTGCTTTGTCGTACATACACTTACTCACATATAATGAAGGACTGATCGTATGCAAGTACGACAAAAATGAGGAAAAAAAGGATTGCGGTTTGGTTTGTCGTACGTGTATAGATATTTCAACTGGGGCGGCGCCGGCGGTGCAGGAAGTATAAATACAAAGATATTGCCAGCGCAGTTTTAAAAATACTGCATCAAATATTTTCTGACAATCCTTTTGTTGAAGTTCTGCCACTTTGGAGTGACTCCTGCGTCCCCCAAAATTAAAACAAGGCCTTGTCCACTGCTGTGATTTTTCTCATTCAAAATTCAACATTCTTAAAATAAATTAAACAAAAATTTTCAGAGCCCCCCTGGAGATTCTCTAATTCCAGAGGCAGCTTGGAAATATTTAGCCTGCCTTCGCTTATGCGACATCTTAAAAATATGAACTTTAAGAACGTAAAATTAAAATTAATTCAAATGTTGCCCACAGATTTCAAAGCATTTTCAACCAGAGCGGGGCAATTAAACTTTTCGTCAATTCCATTTAGCAAAATAAAGTTTCTTAAACATATTAAGGACGAAAAATTTACACTATATTATAAAACGAATAGATGAGAAATTGGGTATAAAACAGCTTTAATATAGAAAAAGTAGCCGGGCAATTCCAACAAATTTGTTCTCTCAAATTCGTCTTGTTTTTAGCAGGTAGCAAGTCAAAACTATTTAATGACAAAATGAATTATCTTAAAAGTTTATTTGTTTTTGTGCCAAAGGTAGACTAAAACTACTACGAAGCCTTGTTCAAATCAAGAGCGTAAGAATGAAATCATCAATAATTTATTATTTGAAACTATACTTTTATACTATGGTGGGCTTATAAATCATACAGTGTTACTTATGTAAGCGTTAGGTTTACTTACAAAAATTACATTTACGATCTCAAAGATCTAATTTTATATTTCATAGTCAAAAAATGACTTTTTCGTTAGTTTTTATAACCAAAATGTGAATGAAATTTTGTACCTGTAAATGTAAATATCATTGATATCTTATGGTCATAGGATGCCTTTTTTGTTATTGTATTTTTCTTATTACTATTCAAGTTAATTTTTTTCACACCAAGATTTTGCCTATGAACACAAAAACTCTTGTGATGTAGATATGTATTCCTATTTTAACCTTTATAAAATAAATAAAATTTAATTGTTAACATTGAAAATTTAATTTTTTTTAATTGGTTCTCATACCAATTTCTATACGATTTAAACAAGACGCTTGAATATTGAAATGTCGTACGTGCGTTCACTTTGTCGTACGTGTATGGGATGGAAACAAAAAGCTTATTTTGGTGGCGTATACGACAAACTCATTTTGGGTAAAATGCTCTATAATTTGAAAACCAAAACAGTTAGGACAATTCTGAATACATAAATAAAAGGAAGATACTCCACACAATATATTCTAATTAAAAAAAGAACAACTTAATCGCTTCGTTTTCTTTTTATAGTAACGTAAACCTTTAAATGCGATTTCCCAAAATTGTGTTTTTGGGAGATACGACAAAACAATTCTCGGGCGACGACTTCTTCAGCTGGGAACCAAAGAAGCCCCTCACTATTTGAATAATTGAATATTTAGAGGCAAATTTGCGGAAAACTGTAGCTTCATACCCTTCTTAATTTATTTTAAACAAAAATTGCAGGTTAAAAATCGACTTTCTGAAAAGCTATGAAAGCAGAGTTAAAAGTTTTTTATAGCTTAAAAGGTGGCGAAGAATTGGCAGTTCCTACGAGAGTAGAACACTGCCACGAAAAGCGCTTTCTCACTAAGCGTTATGGAATCAGCATAAAATTGTAGGCCCTTGAAATGCGTTATACCCTGAGGTTTCCATATCTTTGCTACGCCACCCTATTTATGTTTTCTTTATGCTCAAACAAGTGACCCGCAACAAAAGCCAAGTAGGCATAGGAATTCGCGACCAAGCAACGCATTTAGATTTTATGTGAATGGTAGCGGAAGCAAAGCAAGAAAATAATGCTATCCAAGTGTCAATACCTAGCTAATTTGTCGAAATTCTTTTGTCTCTTTTCCGTTCTCCCCTTTTAATATCTTCTATTTTTTCTTATGCAATAGATTAACGTCACGTTTAACTTAAATCCGATTTAACTCAACTAGCACCTGATGGTAACGTTGTAAGACTTTAAGAGTGTGCCTTTAAAAAATCGATTCGGGCCACCATGGAAATGAAAAGGAGCTTAAAAAGTTCTTACTCACATTTCACTTAGCAGCTTAGCACAATGGGCCAACACTTAATGCAATGAAAGAAATTTACCGGATATACGATGGAACAATAGAAACTAAGAAAAGTGTCCAAGGGGGCGAATGATGCTGCATGGAACCAGAAAGGACAATTAAATAAAATTACTAAGAGTGCACTTCACACACAGTGTATGTTTCATTCTTAGGATCACGTAACGTACCTACGGCAACGACTTTGTTCAAACAAACCCACTGCACCTGGCCGTAAGTTTCTTGAATGTAATTAAATGCACCAGGAGTGCAATTTATTCGAGCACCGCTAGGGGCTTTGCTCTTTCTATTTTCCTCCATTTTTTTCTTGATTCTGTTTTCCTCTTTCTTTTTTCCTAGCTTCCTAGCAGCCTTTTTGAAAAAAAAAGAAAGACTTTTCTTTACATAGTTGGTCCTTTTCTCGACTATTATTCTTTTGTGTCTTTGCAAAGTGCACAGTGTAAGGGAATGTGGGTGTGGGGATGCTTTTGTTGATGCGGCATTTAAGATCGAATGTGGATGAACGAAACTGATGTGACTGTGACTGTGACGGTGACCCATTACGATGAGGTGGAAGGTGGTAAATCTCTAAATTTCATCACAGACAGGTGTGGTCTTTCGTTCATTTTTGGAATAAATCATATCTGGCAGCTAAAATATTGCAAACATTCGGGTGAAGCTCTGGCAATTTTAATCTTCAAAAATGTTTTGTTTTACCCAAGCTGGAGTTGGTAGCATGCATATGCATACGTAGGGCAATAAATTTAATGGTTTTTGTTTTGTTTATTTAGCTGAAAATTGAATTGAAAATTAGTGTTGGAGCAAACACAACCCACTCCTCTTTGGCTCGGGTTATCGACATCAAGTTGATGTTCCCTGAAGCTTATGGCTAACTAGACAAGTTGAAAAAATTGGTATGTTGCCTATGCTGAGGCAGGAAATTTTCTTGTTTTTAAATTGAGAATTCAGAAGTGTTAAAATATCACCCTACAAAAGCATTGTCGGTTCGATGTCGAATCGTTTTCGTCTCCGCATTGTGAGGCAAACGGGTTTCCGATGAAAGGCTTTATATTGAGTATAATGCAATTTTAACAGCTGTCACTACTTGATGACAAGTGTTAGATCTACGCAATCAAAACGAACGACGTACGCTTCGACACCGCTTTTAAGTATTAATTTAAAAGACAAAAAAAAAAAAAAAGAAACTGAAGCATTTTCGAATCGACGTGACGCACTGAAAGAAGAATTTAGGCTTTTGGTACTATTTAGTGATGATATGGAAAATCGAGATTGCTTACGTAGCTTAAGCTGTTTTTTTCTTTTTTAAATAACGCGCACGTTATGAATATTCTCATAATGTTATGAGACACAGTTGGAGAAAATAGAATAGGATTTAACCGATTTACATGGCTTTTGAATTTTGTCAATCATAATGCCGGGGGAAAACAGAGTCTGGTAAAGCATTCCACATACGGGTAGTGCGACTAAAACAGTAATCTCTGCACTTGACTGCCCGAATTTGGACTCAAGGTATAACTGGAGGACATTCGCAGCGAGGCGGGTGTTGCGACTAAATTGTTTCAGGGGAGGAATGGAGCTGGCTATTTCACTAGAGCACTGTTTGTGAAAAGTGATAAAAAGACTGAGACAGGTAACATTTCGACGATTAAAAGATTGAACTATCACTAATCGATCTGAACGCTCTGTTTTGTACCCTATCAAGCAAGCGCAAATATGTTTGAGGAGCACCTGAAGAAATATAAAAATTGAATTTTAGTTTTGGGTGGATGTGGACGAAGACCTCGTCTTAGGTGGCACAATCAAGTGGATGAAGACCTCAACCGACTTTGAGTGCGAAACTGGAGAGAGCTCGCCCGAAATCGAAGTCGTTATAGAAGGATGTTGGTTGAGGTCCAGGTTCACCCCGAACTGTAATGCCCACCTAAGTAAGTAAGTAAGGATGTGGGCGTTATAATTTGTAGCCGGACCAGAACTGAAGAATTTCCTGCGTCGGTCGTCTCAAGAAAGCTAAGCCCTTTGCAGCATTTTTGGCGTTGAAATGACCACATATTTGAATGTGGTCATTTCAACGAAGATCATCGTTTACACACATACCAAGTACTGACAGCTTTCGGTTTCTTGGTTGCAGGTACCATTCATGGATAATGGCAATGGGGGAGTGTTAAACTTCAACAGGACACAGCATTGAGTTTTCGAAGGATTGAATCCTGCTCGGTCCTTACAACACCCTATGTAACAATGTCGTAGAGATCAGAACTCGGTGAGCTAATCATACGCAACCGTGGCAAATCTACATCCGAAGAGCAGGGACTTGAGTTTGGAAACGAATATGAGAAACTGAGGGTTGAGTTGTCAGCAAAGCAGTTACGGTTAGTAGGTACTCTTTTGCCCGTGAAGTGAACGCCTAGCATTTATAACACCAGCATTTATAAAGTGGCTATCAGACTTAAAACTACCCAATACAACTTGTATTGAACGGTCGGAAAGGTATTTTCTAATCCAACAAAGAAGAGACTCATCGATACCAAAACAACGTATTTTCGATAAAAAAAAAGCTCAATGTAATTATAAGGAGAGAAAGATTGGCTTTTTCTAGAGACTGGATGGACAAATGAAGTTTTCCATCTGCTCAGGAAGAGTCCAGAAGAATGGGAAAGATAGAAAAGCTTATGATATGGTTTTGACAGAATAGAATAACACCGGTGCAGAATAACGGCAGGGATAGCATTTGGACCAGAGGATCTTCGTACGAGCGAGTACGAAAAAATATCTGGTTCATTAGAGAATTTGCAAACTCAAGCTGAGATGGAGCCAATATACTGTGTGGAAGTGTCGAATTTGCAAACTGACTTCAAAGATGGAGCTGACATACGGAGAATTTTTGTTCCCACTTTGACAAAGTAGTAGTTTTTGCATTACTTTTCAGTAATGCAAAAACTTGACCCTTTTTATACAAGCACTAGCTGAGCCGCCCGGCGCACAGTGGTGCTTCTGCGGAAATAAATGCAAAAAATGAAATTTTTAGTACGGATTTGTTTGATTTATATTTTCATAGACATATAACCGTTGTATCTTTTTCCAAAATTTGGGACATTTATATTAAGGAATATGGGAGATACAGCGCTCTAAAGTTCTCCTATCTTTAGTTTTTGAAAAGTATGTAATTTCTTGTATTTACTTCTTTTTAATGAAGAGTAGCATTTTGGTAGCTATTTGTGAAAAATAAATTTTTTTTAAAATATGCTATTAAACTTTAAAAAAAAAAAAAAAAATTTGTAAAAAATTTTGTTTTTTCGCCAATTAGTTGGGTTAAGACTGAGTGCTCTCGAATAAATATTTTAATGTTCTTTCCCTAGAGCTACAGTTTTAGCTACACTAAGCTACGTCTAGTGGCTACTATTTTTGGAAAGCTACAATATTCTACTAACTTTTTTCGAAAGATTCGTATCCGTCCTGATCCGATCTTGAACGTAGTGTACAAATTTGTTTCACTGAATCTAATTTATGAATCACGATTTTGACTTTGATCATGTTGCAAAAGATACAATTTCGTAGACAGTAATCGTTGGAAAGATTGGCACCAGGACTTTGTTTTTGACAAAAATTTATATTTTTCATTAAAATATAAGATATGATTAATCCTTTGACAAATGTCTGATCTAAGAGCCCAAATGCTAAATAGTTGGTCTATGTTAATTTATTACGGATTATTTAATCGAATGACTTATCCAAATGGCAATCTAAGATCCTGAATGAAGAAACTCTTGTTCAAGGAATGTCATTATTGCATGCACGAATTTGATTTATGGAGTACATATTGCACCTGGGAAATAACTTCAGCTTTATAAAGCGTGGAGAGTCAATGAGACTACTCGTGCTATCAAAGAAGAGGAAAAAAAAAGAATTCAAGTGGAATTCCTCTCAAAGGTTCGAATAAGAGTAGACGTTGTGAAACAAGGAACTGTAACAACAAACGATGGGAATAGTTCGAGAAGATTATTTGGAAATCCAAGTGTAGCTGCATATATTACAAAAGTAGACAAAAGACTGATAACCAGACTCGCAGTCATATTGGAAGCTGCCTACTTACTTAGGTGGGCATTACAGTTCGGGGTGAACCTGGGCCTCAACCAAAATCCTTCTATATTAGAAATTATTTGCAGCAATTTTTCAATCGATACCTAAAAATTTAAGATCTATACTGAAGAGACAGCTAATCTCGCGATATCGTTATACCCTTGGTATCACATGCCCGCAACTGCTCACAAAATGTTACTACACTGAACGGAAATAATAGAAATTGCATCCTTGTCAGTTGGATCAGTGCTCAAAAATGCAGGAACAAGGACTACAAGTACTATAGGACCCATTACTCAAGGAAGTTCTCCCGGTTATCGACGAATGAGGATATATTGCATATGATCCTGATATCATCCGATCCATATATAACTCAATTAATACCTGAACCAAGGAAAAAACATTTTTTTTGAGTGTAGACGCCCCTGAATTAACTAAAAAACTTATTAACATTAATATTACGTTATTATTATCATAATTGAAAAAATTTCGATCATGTCAATAAACGCTGCAAATCCGAAAAATGTCAATAACTTTTCTTTTAATGATTCTTTTTCAACCAAAATTTGTCAAAATGTGTGTTCGCCACTTCCAAGCAAGTCTGCAAAATTTCATTCGATTCCACTTCATGGTTCAGACTTTACGGATTTTTTTCCGCTCTCCCATACAAACAGCACCACTGTGCGGCGTTGCTCGGGCCTGTAGTTTTAAGGTTCCCATTCTTCCGCTTCCGTGGGAATATGGGGATGAAATATATTCTTTTTTACTCAGAAATAATGAGTTGAAAGAATTTTTTAAAATCGGTCAAATAACTTTAATGTTCCCGTTCTCGTTCCCGTCTCTGTTCCCGTTTGATTAAAGGAATGGACAGAACCTTCTCGTGACAATAACAAACACAGCAAAAAAATAAGAGTGAAATCAGTCCAGCTATTCACGCGTGATGGCGTGAACAAGGGATATAGGGACTCATTTAAATATATATATATACATATATAGACTAACTCAGCCGCCCAGTTTTGCTCGGGTCTGTAGTTTTAAGATTACCGTTCTCCTTCTTCCGCTTCTGTGGGAATATGAGGATGAAATGTAATCTTTTTTACTGTGGGATTATATGGCATCCCAGTGCTGAAAGAGTTTTCGAAATATGTTCAGTAGTTTCTTAGTTTCCTTTCCCAACCCCGTTCCTGAGGGAATATCCGAGCAATTTTTGAAAGAAAAAGAACCTTCTCCTGACAATAACTAGAACAACAACAAAAAATAGTGAAATCGGTCCAGCCTTTCATGTTTGATGGCGTTACCAAGGGATATAGGGATACATATAGGAATATGAATTGCAGATATTTCTCGCCCTTTCGAACAATTTTCGGTTTTCTACTGTAGGGTTATCTTTATAAATTTGAAAACTTCTTTTTTTATCCCTGATTTCACAGCTCGAATTGAACCACGAATTCTATTTGGGGATAATCCTTTTTGATGAGGAACAAAGCATCTCGTGCCGTTGAGAATTACGTTAGACATCATCATATCATGCATCAACGTTTCCGTCGAGAAAATTTCGAAAGAATTTTTTCAGGCCCGAGGAAAACAGAATATCTACAGGGTTTTAGGTATTCTACAAACGACATTACCCCGAAGCCGAACTTTGCATAATGACATAGGCACTAAGAGTTCTAAAGATCAGTTCATACCAGAAATATTGCCTACCGACCATCAACGACGTTATGACTTTGGGTCCTCGAAGTACAAACCTATATTGAAATGATCCGGAATAGTATTGAGTAAGCATCTTGAGTGATGAGGCCTATTTACCACTTTCGTCCATGGATATGCCAAGGTTTCCTCATAAAAGTTGAATTAACCTCCAGTTCGGTATGGGTTTTGCATGAGCCTCAATAAAATTTTTCAATTTTCAATTAAGAAACTAAATTCATTAATCTGTTTCTGCCATCTGTCATTTATTACTTGTCATTTGTCATTTGCGTCCTGTCATCTATCATCTGCCATTTGTGATCTTTCATCTATTTGCCATCTTTCGTTTGTCATCTATTTGCCATCTGTCACCCGACATCAGCCATCAGTCATAAATAAATAGAGTTTTTATGTTTTTTGGTTTAGAAAATGCGTGCGATTTGGAACTTCATTTTAATTACCACAAAGATCTGACATGAACTTTGTCCACATTTTAGAGAGGTTACTCCTAGTTTTGATACCATTTTTTGGTATTATCTTTTTGAAAGGTACTTCAATAAATGTTCTTTCCCGACGAAATGATCGGCAGATATGATTAGACCATTAGACCGATACCCAGAAAAAGTGTCAGCTCTGCAGTTTCTATAGCACCTGTCCCTCATCGTCAAATATACAAAAAACTAACAATAGAGAAAGATTAAATAAAAATACTCTAGCATCGTAGTGGACAAGTGAACAAGTGGACAAGTGGACAAGTGGACAAGTGAACAAGTGGACAAGTGGGCAGGTGGACAAGTGGACAAGTGGACAAGTGGACAAGCGGACAAGTGGACAAGTGACAAGTGGACAAGTGGACAAGTAGACAAGTGGCAAGTAGAAAAGTGGTAAAGTGGACAAGTGAACAAGCGGACAAGTGGACAAGTGGACAAGTGGACAAGTGGACAAGTAGACAAGTGGACAAATGGACAAGTGGACAAGTGGACAAGTGGACAAGTGGACAAGTGGACAAGTGGACAAGTGGACAAGTGGACAAGTGGACAAGTGGACAAGTGGACAAGTGGACAAATGGACAAGTGGAGAAGTGGGCAAGTGGACAAGTGGACAAGTGGACAAGTGGACAAGTGGACAAGTGGACAAGTGACAAGTGGACAAGTGGACAAGTAGACAAGTGGCAAGTAGAAAAGTGGTAAAGTGGACAAGTGAACAAGCGGACAAGTGGACAAGTGGACAAGCGGACAAGTAGACAAGTGGACAAATGGACAAGTGGACAAGTGGACAAGTAGACAAGTGGACAAGTGGACAAGTGGACAAGTGGACAAGTGGACAAGTGGACAAGTGGACAAGTGGACAAGTGGACAAGTGAACAAGTGGACAAGTGGACAAGTGGACAAGTGGGCAAGTGGACAAGTGTACAAGTGGACAAGTGGACAAGTGAACAAGTTGACAAGTGGACAAGTGGACAAGTGGACAAGTGGACAAGTTGACAAGCGAACAAGTGGACAAGTGGACAATTGGACAAGTGGACAAGTGTGTTAAGATAAGCAATTAAAAAAGAACAACCGACCGCTGTGGAGTACAAAATTAGAGTGAGTATTTATTCATATCAAAGAGTTCAATTCATTTACAATGACATGATGTCAATAGCTTACAAAAGAGATAGCAAAGTATGTATATGTACAAGTGCAAAGGTAGGTATGCATATGCAGTAATGTATTTATGAAACAGTAAGGCAAGATAGTATTGCTGAATACTCTTAACACTCCCACTTTCAACAATACTCAAAAAATTCAAAATTC
The DNA here is from genome assembly GCA_949752695.1 of Melanostoma scalare. NCBI lineage: Eukaryota > Metazoa > Arthropoda > Insecta > Diptera > Syrphidae > Melanostoma > Melanostoma scalare. The sequence continues at coordinate 84,091,290 of OX456985.1, read as the reverse complement.
AAAAATTATATGCAATAAGTTTTGTTAAAATTACAGAAGTTTATAAGTGTGTCATTCCGATTTTGTTTCTTAGGAGTTCAAACCGCATCTTTGGCAGCGGTTTAGTAAACACATCGGCGAGTTGATCTTGAGTTGGTACATAGTTGAGCTCAAACATACCCTCAGCGAACTTCTCCCTGATGAAATGGAATTTCACATCGATATGTTTGCTTCGTTTGTGGTATTCTGGATTTCGCACTAGTTTTATGGCACTTTGGTTATCCAAGTATAAATTTGGTTTTTGACATCCTTCTATGAGTACCTCGTTCATTAATCGTAACAACCATACAATTTCTTTCACTGCGTTTGCCCCTGCCATATATTCGGCTTCCATTGTAGAAAGCGCAACACATTGTTGTCGCTGTGAAGACCATGATATCGGTGAATCACCCAGTAAAAACACCAAACCACTCGTAGACCGTCTTGTCTCAACATCACCACCATAATCTGCGTCGCTGAAACAACTAAGTGTAAATTTATTATTTGATTTGAAAAGAATACCAAGAAGTCTTGTTCCTTTCACGTATCGTATAATACGCTTAACAGCGGTGACATCCTGTGTATTAGGCTTTTCCAGATGTCGACTAGCAACCCCAAGAGCAAAAGAGATGTCTGGTCTGCTGCCAATCGCCAAATACATTAAGCTCCCTACCGCCTCTCTGTAGGGAAAATTATGTTCTTCTTCTGAACCAGTTGAATCCTTGTATGTTAAGCCATCAGCCGGTGTAGCAACAGGATTTGCTTCACTCATATTAAACTTCATTAAGATTCTATCAGCATAAGCATATTGATGAAGAAGAATCGAACCACCTATCCGCCTACAGATCTCCAGTCCCAAGAAACAACGAGCTTCAAACACTTTCACCTCGAACTTTTTTTTCATTTCCTGAATGAGCTTATTAATTTCGTCTTCATCACCTGCAATCAGGCCATCGTCTATGTAGATAGCCATAATAATATGCTTTCCAACAAACACACAGGGGTCAGCTTTGGTTGCTTCAAGTTGAGACGCACGCAGGAAATTTGAAAACTTTATGTTCCAACATCTTGAAGCTTGCTTAAGACCATAGAGACTCTTCTGCAGCATACATACGCGCTCCGTTTTATCTTCAAAACCAATCGGCTGTTGCATATAGACTTCATCTTGAAGGTCACCATTAAGAAAAGCTGTCTTAATGTCAAACTGCTTTAAAGACATATTTTTGCTTGCTGCAATAGCAAGAATTGAGCGAATGGATGCAAATCTAGCTACAGGGCTAAATGTTTCCTTATAATCAATCCCATGCCGCTGGGAAAAACCTCGTACAACTAACCTCGCTTTGTACCTTTTTGGTTCATTGCTGGTTTCATGTTTAATTTTAAACACCCAGCGATTATCGATAACTTTCTTGCCCGATGGAAGTTTTACCAGCTCCCAAGTGTTGTTCCTGTTAAGTGCCTCGACTTCTTCCTCCCTTGCTGTTTGCCACTTTGACTTATCTTCTGATTCAACAGCTTCTTCATAATTTCGTGGTTCACAATTTTCGGCGACAAAAGCCCCCGCTTCCAAAATGCAAACTAAGGAATTTCCGTCTGCTTTCTGAGCACTTCTCAAACGACTACTTATGTATTCCATTGGTTTAGATTCTGCCACCTTCTTATCTTTATTTGCCTTTTCCGTGATTAACTCTTCATCTTCTTTAGCTTTGGATAAATCCAAGGAAATGTCAGTTTCGCTTTTTGGCGCAATTGTTGTTTCAGTTTTAATTTCGGAATTTTCAGTTATTTCACCATGCAGAATCACCGTGTCATTCCCCAATTTTCTAAAAACAACATCACGATTCACTTCGATTTTATCACTTGATGGGAAATACACACGGTAGCCTTTTGTGTTTTCTGGATATCCAATAAAGATCCCACGTTGCGACTTTGGATCCCATTTTTGACGTTTCTGGAAAGGAATATGAGCATAGCATTCATCCCCAAACACCTTGAAGTTCTTATAATCTGGTTGCTGATCAATTCCCATCCACAAATCGATTGGATTTTTCCCAGAAGAATCAGTGGGTCCCGTACGGTTCAGTAAAAAACATGCAAAGTTCACTGCTTCTGCCCATAATCGTGAAGATAGTCCTTTTGCGTGAATCATAGTCCTGGCTGCCTCAACGATTGTTCTTAAATCTCTCTCAGCCCTACCATTCTGCTGTGGAGAATAGGGTACTGATGTTTGGTGTCGAACACATTCCTTTTTGAGAAACTCCTAGACACCTGAATTCACAAATTCTGAGCCATTGTCCGTCCGAATCGTCTTAAGAGTCATTCCAGTTTCAATTTTCAGTTTACTTACAAATGTTTTTAAGCATTCTAAAACCTCGCTTTTCTCTTTTAGGAAATATAAAATTCTATACCTAGAGAAATCGTCCTTAAGTAAAAGAAAATACTTGGAACCACCAACTGAAATGTTCTGCATGGGGCCGCACAGATCCGCATGAATTAATTCCCCTACCGAGCTTGCTCTACTGCCACTTCTTTCAAAAGGAAATCGTTGCATTTTTCCTAAGGTACATGCGTCGCAAAAAGAGTTGCCTGAGTCACGAAAATCTATACCACGCTCTTTCAAAAAACTGCGAACATAGTTTACATTTTGATGTCCTAGTCTTTCATGCCAAGTTTGTATATCATCAATTTTGTCGCTCACATTGGCTATTGCAGGCACATTTACCTTAAACATCATCTTAAAAAGTGATGATTCCCGAACTCCCACTGCCACAGTGCATTTACCCTGCAAAAGCTGACACTTAAATTTATTTGAAACTAGTTTGAGGTTTTTGTCCATAGCTGCATTCGACGAAAATAAATTTATGTGAATAGCGGGTACATATAGAACATTCGTGAGGAATTTAGGTAACCAGATTTCACCGTTGTATGAAAGAATGTTAATTTTACCGCTACCAATAGCGTTAATTGTTTCTCCGTTACCTACGCGAACAAATTGCGGACTTGCAAACGGCACATAATCTACCAACCAATCTTGACGAAATGTCATGTGATCACTGGCGCCGCTGTCCAAAAACCAATCACTGCACCTGCTTTCAGATGAAGAGCCTGAAGTGAATGTACAAACAAAAGCATCACTATGAAACTCCTTCTGTGCAACATGCCCATGTCCATTTCCATGCCTTGATGGACAATCCTTTTTCCAATGCCCTGGTTTTTTGCAATGGAAACACTTCCCCGGCTTGCCCTTGGATTTTTGATGAAACTTTGAAAAATGTGTTCCCCTTTTGGCAACCAATGCACTTGTTGCCACGGTTTCAGTTTCATCATGCATTTGTAAATTTAAGCGCGATTCTTCCATTATCAAACGAGCTGTTAAATTTTCTACCGTTTTTTCACTTGGTGCCGTTGACTCCCAAGCAGTAAAAAAATGGTTGTAGTCTTTTGGAAGAGTCATTATTACCTTTGTTATCAGCATGGTCTCTGAAATTGATTCACCGCAATCTTTTAATTGATGCGCAATTGACTCAAGCTTAGAAATGTGAGTAGCAACATCATCAGACGCATTTTTCGAAAAACTGTAAAACTTTTGTTGAAGTAGATGCACATTTGTAGCGGCTTTTTGCTCATAAACGGACTCTAACTTTTTCCACATGGCATGCGAAGTAGAACAGTTCATTATATGGATAAGTGCTTGAGAACCAACACCCATCACTATAACCTTTTGTGCTTTCCTATCTAGCTTTACCCATTCCGCCAACTTTTGAACCTCTGTTGCAGCGGGGCTCCTCATCACCCCAGTGACAATATCAAACAACTCACTGGCGCATAGCATGACTCTCATTTGGAATTTCCATGTACTCCACTGGTCTGCGCTCAACAGCTTATCAATTTTCATGTAATCGCTATGAACTTCCATTTCTTTGATTTTATACTAAAAAGAAAGATTCTTAATTACTGCGATTCCGAATTGTATGTAAAATAAAAAATTCTAAAAATTGTACGCTTTAGTATAACAGACTAAAAAAAACCGTTCACACAGCGGACTTGGGTCTGGGCCCATAACCTGTTAAGATAAGCAATTAAAAAAGAACAACCGACCGCTGTGGAGTACAAAATTAGAGTGAGTATTTATTCATATCAAAGAGTTCAATTCATTTACAATGACATGATGTCAATAGCTTACAAAAGAGATAGCAAAGTATGTATGTACAAGTGCAAAGGTAGGTATGCATATGCAGTAATGTATTTATGAAACAGTAAGGCAAGTTAGTATTGCTGAATACTCTTAACAAAAGACAAGTAGACAAGTGGACAGATTTATAACTGAAAAGTGACAAGTGGACAAGTGAAATATGAATTTTCTAAAAATTTTGATTTTCCAAGTATTAAGAAACATGCAATAGATACATAGTTATAAGTGTCTTTATTTAGTTATCAGCAAAAACTAAGGCATGAAGCAAACTTTTATTTCAAATTTATACCTGTTTGGTAGTGTTTCCGCAGCAAATGAATTCACTTACTTTTTGGTTGTCTTTGCTTGGCAGCTGCAGTCTCCGCTATGTGATCGTCGTTTTTTTAATTTGTTTTAATGAAAATTCTCTTCTTTATCTTAATCGGTCAATTGTAATATATTTTTAGTTTATTTTTAAGTTTTTTAATAGTTCTTTATAATTTTTACTTTAGGCTTACGGGTGACAAAAAAAATGGAGGCAAACTTGTTGTTACCGAAATTACTACGCGAACCGAACTTTATTCTAATGATTTAAAACGTTGGGAATAAATTTCCACACACCGCGAGCAAACTAAATAATTTATATCGGGAGCGAAACTGGCTAAAATAATATTCGATCGCGAAAACTAAATTGGGATGTCAACAATCCCGACGGCCGCGCAACTTGTCTAATAAACGGAATGTCAAAATGACACATGTTCACGTATCGGCAACAACAACACTTCAGTGCTGTCTCCCGTAGCTCAGTCTGATGGGTGGGTTCGATTTGATATTCCTTTTTAATCCGATTCGATTAAAAGGGAATATCAAATAATTATAAATGATATTGCGTATAAAATTAAACTATGATGAGTGAGAGTACCAGGGCGTACTAGCTCACTTCTAATATGGGCGCCAGGAAACCTTCTTAAAATGGTGGTTTGCCTTAACCAAAGCTGAAATAGTAGCGGAAAAAAAGAAAGAAAGACTAGGAAGAAAAGAAATAAAACAGTATGCAATTTATGGAGGAAATTATAGATGTTTATTATATTTTTAGGGTGTCTGGGAAACCGTGGCTGATACCTGGATAAAAACCCAGAATCTTTTCGGTATACAAGAAAGGTACAGAGTTGTTTTCGAGGTTGGCAGGAGGCCAATTCTCGAAGTAAAGAAAATGTAAGAAAATTAGGCAAGATTATAAACAGATTGGTGTGTCGTTTGAACACAAGAAAGAATCTCGAAAGGAAAGTTTCCGGAATAAAAGCAATGATAAAAGTAGTGAAAACGGTCGCGAGTCCCGCAATCTCGGGATAGCAAAACGTTAGGTCCACGAAGGCCTAGCGGATCAAAATTTTGCCGCAAATAAGACGACTCTAAAGTGGTTCGAAAAATCCTTGAAAATATAGGATTTTTCGAAGCGAACAGCAGAAAATAAAAAGGAAAGAAAATACTTAGCTCTTCTAATATACTCCTGCACTCGTTGAGAAAATACCCTCTCTGGATTCCTCAATTTCCACAATTGAATTCCCAACCGGAATTTTGCCGCAAAGTCGGCTTCACAAAATATCTCCAAGAAATAATCGTAATAAAAACGCAAAATAGTCGCAAATAATTCTTCGTACGCTTTCTCTATATCTTCACACTTTCGTAGCCAAAAGTCAAGAGACCATCAATATGGCGGGTTTTTCTCCTCCATCCGGCATCGGCCATGCAGCCATCCTCGTCAGACCTTTAAGCGTGGTGTTGTTCGGTCTCACTTTTACTGCAGCATTCCGCCATAAGGCTGGGATGTGCAAGTGAGATGTCACGAATCAACTACCCGCGGTCCATTGCGTTCAGGTGATGTGACCACCAGTAGCCGAGTGGACGAGTTCAACCTCTTTCAGAAAGACTTACTCCGAAAAATTATTTTACTCGCGCAAAGTCCCCAGCCCAGACCGGCCCAAACTAAAATATAGAGAAGATATTTTCCAAGAGAACGAAGAACAAAAGATGCTAAGTCTAAAAGCTCGACGAATACTTTCCGTAGACCTTCGTTCAGATAGGTAGAAAAAAGAAAGGGGAATAAAAACGGAAACACGTCTTTTAGTGATTCTTCCTTGATGTTGACGATACTCAATTTACTTTTAATTGAGATTTACTAGAAAATTTAGGTTGGTGTGAATATAGTTCACACATTGTTGGACATGGATCTCGGTCCTCATGCCTTTCTCTTTTTATCAATGTTTGCGTAGGCCACCTGCCGTACGACTATTGTGGACCGACCGTCACACAAGAAAAGTGTCTTCTACTGTGCAATCTTTTGCATCGAGGAACAATGTGACCTGAAAATGGCATTTCGAAAGTTCTAGAAGAACAGGTCTCCGGCTGATGGACCAGGTTTCCCCTGAATTCTTCTAATACTTTCGAGTAGCTCCGAAAAAGTGTGTTAGCGGGAGAAGAAGGTAGATAGAACTTGTTGTGGTTAATTTTACCGCAACAAATCCCACCCTCACCTCCTCGGAAGTGAGCTTACATTTCGTAAGAACTGTAACAAACTTCCAAAGAGGTACCTAGGATTAAAAGGTGTGGGAGAAGGACTTTCCATCAAAAAAAAAATTCTAAGCAATTCTCAATCACGTTTCTGTGAGTTATAAGATTACAAAAAAAAAATAAGCTACGTTAACGTTAATCGTTTTCGGACGCATCGTTATACGGTTTTAAATCTTTGACGTGCCAAGTCCCGCGCTCTTTATTATTATTATCTTGAAGTACGTATGTCCAAGGTGACACACGTTTCTAAATCAAAAACGGACCGACAAACTTCGGTGCTAATTTGGCTGCATAATAATTCGCGGCATCCGATAACGTGAAATTCCTTCGCCAAACCATATCGCCGGTGTGATACTGAACATCACGCCGTCGAAGGTTATAAGCTTCTGCAGCTCTCTTAGAGGCTGCATTCAACTTCGTCTCAATATCCTTTCTCAGTTCCCGAATGCAAATTGAGTAATGACATCATCCCGTCATGCTGTCTATGAAGAAGCCGGCTGTCATAAAACCGAACGAATGATTTATGGCAGTGATGCCAATAAACCTCGTTCGATTATTTGGCGGTAGCTATGTTCGTTGATAATGACTTTTTGGGAATGGAGTTTTTTTACACGATGTGTACATCTTTGCACTGGCAGAGTACTTTACTTCCAAAATTCCTTGGTTAAAGTACCTGCCAGTGCAGAAATGCACAAATGCATGAGCAGGTAGCATGGTTAGGTTAGGTGGAAGTGGCTGTCAGTCAATGAGTACATTGCCTAACACACTTAGGCCGCAAGGGCCCATTGTGATACCACAGAGATCAGCAAGTTAATCACCTACTGATCTCAGAAACCCGATGTAAGATTAACGAGTTGATCACTTATTAATCTTCCATTACGGGACTAGCCGGTTAATCACCTGCTAGTCGAACCACGTGGAACTTTTAATGTATTTTGAAAGACTTTTAGGGTCTATGTAAGCTAGGTCGCTAGTATCATCGAAGAAGAATTCACCGAGATGAGTTTTCCTCCTATGAAGTAGTGCAGGGCATGAGCAAAGAAGGTGTTGAACGGTTTCTTCCTCCTCCTCGTCCATGCAGCTTCTGCAGAAATCATTGGAAAACACACCAAGTCTTTTGGCGTGTCTCCCTATTAGACAGTGTCCCGTAAGAACACCTATGGTAGAACCTAGATACAGACGGTTCAGGGCCAACAAACTCTTCGAGCGTTTTGAGTCAACACACGGCCAAACTTTTTTGGTTGCAAGGCAGTTGTTACTCTCAGTCCATCTAGTGTTTGTTATCCTTGAAGCGTCTTGTCTAAGTAGGAGTTTACATGTAGTGGGGAAGTGGTCGTGCCCTTTTTGGCTAGTTCGTCTGCCATACAGTTGCCTGGTGTGTCCCTGTGCCCTGGCACCCATGAAAGGTGAATATTGAACTGATTTGACATCTCCCTCAGAGACATCTGACAATTTTGGACCGTGATGGATTTTGTAGAGACAGAGGCAAGAGATTTAAGGGCAGCTTGGCTGTCTGAGAAGATCCGAATATCCGTGGAAGATATGACGTTTTCTTTGAGCCAAGACAGCACCTCCTTAATCGCCAGAATTTCCGCTTGGAACACACTACAATGATCGGGTAGGCGGAAGAAAAGACTGAGATTCAGTTTTTCTGAGTAGATTCCACTTCCCACACCTTCGCTGGTTTTTGAACCATCGGTGTAGAAGTGTATTGCTTCATTTTCCAAAAGAGCGCCATTTTCCCAAGCTTCTCTTGAAGGTATGGTTACTTGGAAATTATTGTCAAACACCAGCTTGGGGGTGGTGTAGTCGCATCGTTTCGGTAAGAATCTAAAGTTATCTAGAATGGTAGTGTGGCCGATTTGATTATTGGTCCACTGTGATGTAGCTCTGAGTCGAGTAGCTGAGCTAGCTGCGACTTGTTTGCTGAAGATATCTAGGGGTGTGAGATCTAGTAGTACATTGAGGGCGTCCGATGGAGTTGTCCTCAGTGCACCACTAATACACAGACTAGCCGTTCTTTGAACTTTGGCCAGCTTGTTGTAGTTGATCATCTTGTCTAGTGCTGTCCACCAGACTATCACCCCGTATGTGAGTATCGGTCTAATTACCGATGTAAACAGCCAATGGGTGATTTGGGGGGAGAAGCCCCATTTCCCGCCAATGGCTTTTTTACAGGAGAAGAGTGCAACGTTGGCTTTATTTACTCTTTCCTCAATATTGGTTTTCCAGGTCAGTTTTTTGTCAAAAATGAGACCTAGATATTTAGCCTGATTTGACAGTGTGAGAGTTACCCCTTTAATAGTTGGGGGTCTGAAGTCCGGAATTTTGTATTTCCTCGTAAAGAGAACTAATTCCGTTTTGTGTGGATTGATGTTCAGACCACACTCTGCAGCCCAATTGTTAAGCTTGTTAAGTGCTGTTTGTAGCAGCTCAGCTAGGGTTTGTGGGTGCTTGCCTGAAACGGCAATTGCTACATCATCGGCATAGGCTATTGTTTTGAAACCTTCGTCCTCTAGGTCGATTAACAATTTGTTAACGACCAGGTTCCACAGTAGGGGAGATAAAACTCCTCCCTGCGGGGTTCCTCTATTGGCCATTCTGCTTGTTTTGTAGTTCCCCATTTCGGAACTAATGATTCTGCTGCTGAGCATTGTTGTTATCATGTTTTTGATGTGTTCCTCTATGAGCAGCCCATCAAGAGCATTAGTGATTGCTGAATTTTTAACATTATTAAATGCACCCTCTATGTCTAGGAATGCGACGAGAGAGTATTCTTTGTAGTGCAGGGATTTTTCAATGGTGCAAACCAGAGAGTGGAGTGCAGTTTCCACTGATTTACCTTTTGTATAGGCATGTTGCGCCATTGAAATCAGACTTGGTTTAATTTCTTGTCTTAAGTGTATGTCAATCATTCTTTCCAGTGTTTTAAGGAGGAAGGATGATAGACTAATAGGTCTTAAATCTTTTGGATTTACATGGGAGCTTTTGCCGGCTTTAGGTATAAAGACGACCCTAGCTTCTCTCCAGGCCTTGGGAATATATGCATAGCTGATACATCCTTCCATGATCATCTCTAAGTTATAGATGATGATGTCTGAAACCTGTTGCAGCTCCGCAGGAATGATTCCATCAGGCCCCGGTGATTTATAAGGGTCAAAGCTGTTTATTGCCCATAACAGTATATCTCTAGAGATAAGACCTTTTGGTTTGCGAGTCGGGGCAAGTGCTCCTCGTCTGTTATTGTCAACGAGCTACCAGGGAAATGAATATCCAGTAGCAGGTTTAATGTTTCTTCATATGAGTTGGTCCAGTTGCCGTTTTCATCTTTTATAGAACTTGGCATTTTTGGACTCGTTGATAGGATTTTCCTAAGTCTAGATGCCTCTGAGGAGTCTTCAATTTTATTGCAGAATTCTCTCCAAGAGGATCTTTTGCTTATTCTTAACCTCTTTTTGTAAATCCTAAGGGATTCCTTATAGAGATCCCAGTCTATGGGATTTCTGGAAGATTTGGCTCGATTGAAAAGCTTCGCACAACTTTTCTTGAGCGGTTCTAGCTCCTTGGTCCACCAGTGTGGTTTCTTCTTCCCTCTTACTATGGTAAGAGGACAGGAGTTACACAAGGCATGGTTAAGAGCACTAGTTAGATCGTCGACTTTGCTGTCAAGATCCTTGGGGTTTGAAGGGAAGCTATTGTCATTGTAGTTGTAACAATGTTTGAAGATTTCCCTGAATTTTACCCAATCAGTTTTCCTATAATTACGGAAGCCTATGGGTTTTGGTGTGTCATCTGTTAGACTAAATTGGATGTATCTATGATCAGAGAAGGAGTGATCCTTAGATACAGCCCAATTTTTAATCTTGTTATAGATTGATTGAGATACAAAGGTAACATCTAAAACCTCTTGTCTGTTTTTTGTGACAAAGGTTGGTTCGTTACCAATATTGCAGATAAGAAGGTTAGTACTTAGTATAAAATTGAAAAGAGACTCACCCCTTTCATTTACGTCCGTACTCCCCCATACTACGTGATTTGTTTGGATGTATCTATGATCAGAGAAGGAGTGATCCTTAGATACAGCCCAATTTTTAATCTTGTTATAGATTGATTGAGATACAAAGGTAACATCTAAAACCTCTTGTCTGTTTTTTGTGACAAAGGTTGGTTCGTTACCAATATTGCAGATAAGAAGGTTAGTACTTAGTATAAAATTAAAAAGAGACTCACCCCTTTCATTTACGTCCGTACTCCCCCATACTACGTGATGTGCGTTGACGTCACTTCCTATTATAAGGTCCGCTTTGAGCTTTGTTGCGCTTTTTATTACGCGCTCGAGCATCTCTCCTGGTAGCGGCCCCGGTTGGTCATGGCCTAGATAAGCGGACGTGAGCCAGTAAGTCCCACTGTTGGTCTGCAGCTTTGCTGTTGTGGTGTCGCAATTGCTGTAATTAGGTAGTAAAAATACGTTAAGTGTTTTCTTTGCCAGTATGCAGGATCTTGGTTCACCTTTGTCCGTCACATACAGCAGAGAATAATCTTTCGTCCTGAGTCCTTTTACCACGGATTTATTAATCCATGGTTCCTGGATCAGGACTATATCCTCGCCAGACTTGCTTAGTTGGAGAAGGAGTCCGGCTGAGGCTTTGATCGAGTGTTGGAGATTAATCTGGAGTATTTGCAGCATTGCTACAATCATCCAGCTTAATCTCCAACACTGTAGCATTAAGGTCCTCCATATCTGAGGCGGAGTCTAGCAACTCATCCTCAGAAAGGAGAACCCCAAGCATTTCATCGTCGGAGTCTAAGACTCCACCTTTGTTGTTGTCATCCTTATCGGACGATTTGTTGTCAGTTGCGTCTTGATCAGACACTATTATTGTAGTCTTTTCGACCAGTTTCGAGCAAGACAGCTGTTCCAAAGAATCAGAGCAACTTGCCGCGTCTGTCTCCATGATGGAAGATTCGACGCTCGCAGTGGACTCTTTGGCTTCGGATTCAGCCGCTTGCTTTGGAAGCTTTGCAGCGTCCTCATCTTTTTTGTATATTTTCAGCACTAGGCTATCAAAGCCATACTGAATAACACCCCCGCGTGCCGCCAGGGGTTCTAATGACTCCTTATTCAAGATGACAAGAGCCGACCGATAACGACCCACCGACTCTTTTTCAATAACCGGAACCGTCCAATCGTGAGTAGGCAGATCCGGGTTGCTGTATTTAATCAACTGGAGAACCATCTCCAACGATTCGTGTAGGGCCGGTACCAAGGCACGAGCTCTCGGTCTGCTTGGGATATCCTCCCTTGCCACAACCTCTAGCTTAGCACCGGGCCAGATCTCACCTAAACCGCTGACAGCAAGTTTATATAGGTGAAGCGATCTCTGGTCTTGGCAGGCGATCAGCTTGACGCGGTTTTGATGCCAGCCAGCGTCGCTAATTCTTGGGAGGGGTCCCGGATTCGCCTCGATAACAGGAATAAACCTGAAAGCGAGGTGAGCCTTGACGTCCGCCCACCTGTCGGCAGAGATGTTTCCATCCATATTGCTCCCGTCGATGACTGCGACAACAATCTGTCCCTTTACCACGTCACCAAAGGATTGCCCCGGCACCAGTGTCGATGGAACGCTAACCCCGACTCTTGGCTTTTTTGGTTGAGGTTTTTCAACCTCAAACGACCTGTTTCGCTTCGACGTTGAGTCTTGGCTGGTCTCTTCTGCAATTTTACTTGCCCACTTCAATCTTTCAACCTCACCCGGGGTTCTCTCCACTGCGGGTTTACCACCCACCGTTTCAATTACCCTTCTGGCTTGGCGACGTATCTGAGCGGGCGTTTTTTTGGTCTGAGTCCCCCCCTTGGCCGAGCTGAAGTTGTTAATCACCTCTCCCGCTCCACCAGTTGGAGGATTCATGGTACTCGACGAGGGTACGTACCGACCCGCAGAGGTAGGGTTGCTATTCGCCTCCCCAACCCTGTCAGTCTGAACGGCCCTCCCCGTGTCCTTTATTCTAAGGGCATTCAAGGTGGAGACGGAGTCGTTGATCACCCCTCCATTTCCCCTCTTTGTTAGTTTCACCTCGTCCTGTCTTGATGATGGCACCAAAGCAGGCGAATTGTTTTCAAAGCTAATATTGGGGACTTCATCCCCACTATTAGCAGTGGCGGTCCGTTTGCCCTCCGATTCACTGGTTAGAACTAGCTTTGCAGCATGCTCTTGACCAGTTTCCAGCGGGCTGTGCTGCTCGCCAGAGTCGGGATTCTTGGTTCCCACTGCACAGACCTGAACTGGCTTTGCAGCTGGTTCAGAGCCTGTGTGCGAACCTAGTATCCTACTGGTGGAAGGTTTGCTCGTTGGCTCACATTCCTGCTTCGACTTTTCAGCCAAATCGGAGAAAGTGTACAACTTACGTTGCCTCCCCCCAGTTTTCTTTTTTGTCTTTTTGTTCGTATTTTTGTCTGTTTGTTTGTTTGTTTGTTTGTTTGTTTTTAAAAATTCCATAGAAGGTCCCACGAGTATCTACGGAAGGAAAAGGTCAGCCCCGGCAGAGCCGTGTACCGGGGTAAGGCTAGTCTATTCTGGACCCTGCCAAGCATCCAGAAGAGCTCGTTATTGATTGGTTTATCCCCCAACCTTTAATTCTTCGGCACGGATTATAAATGCTCACACCACCACTGAAACTAGGAACCTCGTATCTATGGTGAGATTGGATTTCTAAGGATTGTGCTATTGAGAAGTCACAACCACCCAGCGATCCAACCTAACCTTGGCTGTCACCGTCTGACATCGTACAGACACTGATAAGTATATGTAGTGAACATTGCCCGCCCGGCACCCACTTGGAGGGTTCGATCGAGGATTTTGCCAGGCAGCAGGTAGCATACTGAAACAACTTATTGAGACACAAATGGGTAGGTGTCCACCTATAATATCTAATTACCAATTAAATCAGAATGATAGGACAAAATCCACCAAAAGAAATAAATATATTTGAAGGGGCCTACACATTTACCTCAATTATGTGAGAAGTTTTTTTTTTTTAAGTTAATTCGCCATTTCAACCCCTTTCCGAACATAAGTACGCCTATTAAAAAGTTCTTTCTCAATCACATAAATGCATTGCACTACATTTCATAACGCACGCACTCACATGTTATCAGTTAAGAAGCAAATCACACAACACCTACATAAGTCTTCAAAAATGGTGACACAGTTAAACTTCATATTCATTAATGAAAACAAAGTGCCAGCCCATTAATAACGGTACTTGGGATGAAGTGTCCGAGGCATAAGGTGTGGAAGGGATGTTGAGTCCGATGTGCGAAGGTATTGTGTGAGATGGTATTGGGTGCACTGGTATACCCGACCCGGAGACTCCACCATGTCTGTCCTGTCTGGAAGGAATTATAGTTCAGTTTCTACTGACGCGTATAAATAATATCACTAACGGTGAATCTGACAAAAGATAAATAAATAAATAGGGTGGCGCAGCAGAGCGAGAAGCCTCAGTGCCTAGCGCATTTCTCACTAGGCACTGAGTGAGGGAATGGAGGAGACCTACAATAATTTTCTGTGGGTTCCGAACGGCTGGTCGAGAAAGCGCTTTTAATGGAAATGAATCTACTACCTACCGTGGAAAAAGTGTTTCCCTCTGTTGGGATTCGAACCACGAGCCTTTGGGCTAACAGCAGACATGTTAAACATCACACCAAGGGTCATCTGACGATGTTTCGTTATTATCTGCTCCCCAACTCAATTGCGGTAGTTGTTCAACTGTTTTTGCTTGACAGTCAACAATTGTTTCAATAACGCAGAAATAAGTTTGTATCTGCCCTTCAACACAACACCAAATCTCTCCAGTTAAACTTAAAGCCAAGTCTTTTTCTAAAGCCATCATCAGGCGGATAAAACAACCTCCAAAACTTTCTATTTAATTGCGAAGTTCAACTTAATTCGATAAAGTCATTCCTGTTTTATTGGCTTTAAGGGCACTGTCATGGCCACAAATGGCCTAAACTAATTTTAATCCAAAAGTCTGTCCATGTGACACCCTTCTTTTCATTCCAATCCATTATAAAGCAAAACTTCATCGTTTTGGGACCAGCTAACGAAAACCTTCGTTTAATTGTCCTATCACGGCTCTTCTTGTTTTATTTTATTATTTTTTTGTTAATTTTTCTTTAGTCTAGTGGGTGGTGGGTGCAGGGCGCTAAACTTTTCCTTTAATTAACTCTCGGCAAAAGTTAGCCGCAGACTGTATGTGGCCTCCAAAAATGTCTACATTCCTTACGGACGAAGGAACCATTGACACAAAGCTAAGGATAATCTCAACTGGAAGCAGCCATTCAACTGGAAGGGGAAAATTAAATTATTTCGACTTTATTTTTTGTTTTCGTTCATTTGGTTTGGAGCTTTCTAAACTCAGAGGTAGTGGAAGTTGGATTTAAAATGCTCCCCTGAAACCTCTGGATAGTTTTCAAAAAACCAAATAACTCTCTATGACTGGGCAGTAGTCCCGCAATGGGCTTTCATTGCAGGCACTAGAGCAATAGAGGACGTAACGGACATAGTTAAGTGCAGCCTCTTCGGAAGAATAGTTATTATAGAGGCCGGAGGAACGATTTAAATTAATTTAAACTCCAATTAGCATAGTCATTGCGTAAAGTCAGGGTTTATGGAGCCCAGTGGGGTTTTGTCTGAGTAACGAAGTAAAACTTTGACTATGCTAAAGCAATTATTTATTTATTTTATCTTTTTTGTTGGAAGGTATGCTGGCGTTTGTATTGAAAAATGTATGCCTAACAAAAGTCGACCACTCGTTCCCTAATTGTGATGGTGTACGTCGAATATGTATGTATTTACTTATCAACCTTTCGGGTAGAGTAGTTGGACTTTAAGTGCTCTCTTGCCTTTTCTTTGTCGAAGTTCGTTTACTCTTTTTATTGAAACCCTATTCTTTTCATAGCTTGAGAACATAAATAGTTTGTCTAATGTGAAAGCACATGGCGTGCGTTCTCTAAAATTAGAGAAAAGATTTCATGGCAAACTTCTACCTCGGACTTGGTCTACAGCATTCAAGTCAGCATGGAAAACATTGATAAGAATTCAAATGAATTCAAAAGGCTTTTGGGACTCTAAAAAGAAGTCATTTAATGAAGTCTCATAGAATGAATCACTTGAATTAATTGAACCGACGAATATGTTTGCTGGGAGTTTTTTATTTGAAAAGAATGCTGACTTTCAGTAGCGCTGTTATGGAATGGCACAGTGGGGTGTCTTGCTTACTAAACTGGGCATATTAACTCGATAAGGCAAGAATGAAACGCAGTGTTCATTCCCCTGCATGCAGTTCACTTGACGGGGGTAACCCAACATAGAAAAAAATATGTATCTACGTTTGGGTCGCACGAACCTGCGATTGTGTGCTAAGTATAATATCGAAATCTTAAGGCTGAGTACAAGGATCTAGAATTTGCCGTTCATAATATATTCAGAGGTACAGGGTTGCCAACTACACATTAATTATACGAAAATTGAATACATTCACATAAAATATAAAATTAAATTCAATGTTCCAAATCCAAGAAAATCAAAATTTCTTAATTATCAGTATACAATCTTTCGAAAGCTACTTTAATCTCCCTTCATACGAAATTTCGTAAAAATCGTATAAGCCATTGAAAACCAAGGTACTATGTGAGCTACCGCTTTCATGTGTTTTTCATAATTTTTTCATACCTACATCACAAGAAGAAAAACCAAAAACTAGCCTGTTACACAAAACTTAATCGAAAATTTAATGGCCATTTTCGAGAAAAAGAAGTATTTTCATGTAGGTTGTATGCCAGGTACCATTATTTCAAGATCTGTGGACCCAATTCCGCAAAACCCCTCTAAAAGCTGCCTCACAAACCCTAATTGCAAATTTTGAAGTAATTTGGTCAAGCGATTAAGGCTGAAAATCGATAAACGGACAATCGTATTTCGTATTTTCGTATTCCCTAACATCCTAATGTCATATTTTATTATTATCTAAAGTTTTTTCTGTACAAAACTTTCCTTATAATCAAAAATGCAAAATACATGCCAAAATTTTATCTGTCTCTTTTTACTTGCTTGCCTACTCAGGTACGCATTATAGGTCGGCGTGAAATTGGGCCTCAACAAACATTTTCGCAAACGATTTACCACTTTCGATAAGTCCTATGCTGTCAAAAATGCGTCGAGTCGGAGCACCGAAGTCCATCCGCTCTACAGGGCCCAGCCATCGTAGCCTCGTGATACCTACGTATACTCTTTTAGATATGTCCATTTGTCCATCCCGCGGTACAGCTCATACAACTCGTTGTTGTATCTTCTTCTCCTCATATTGTCTTCGAATACGGGACCAAAGATCATTCGGAGTACTTTTCTTTCGAAACGACCAAGTGTTTCCTTTCCTCATCCGCTCTTGATAAGGTCCATGCTTCCACATCTTAAGGTCTCATACAGGGTTACCCTAGTTTTTCTAGAGATGGTTTTCTTTCTCAATTGACTTCTTAACCCAAAGAAGCGGTTGGTAAGAGTTATTCTGCGTTTGATCTCCACACTAATGTTATTTTCCGTGTCTTTAGTGGATCAGGAAGACGAGGTCCTATCCTACCTCCAGCACTACCTGGTGTATCTATTTTGACGATTTATTCAATTTTTCGATATTTCCGGTTTGATGACAGATTATACGTATGTATGTATACTTCGTTTTGCCTCTCTAACCATATAAATCATATTTGTATATGACATCACTATTGCTCTTTTCTATTACTTAAAAAAAATCGTCTGCGTAGGCGAGTAACTCTGCAGAATTTTGAAAGAACGTCCCTCAGGTTCTGACATTTAAGCTTTGTACAATCTTTTTAAGTATGATGTTAATGCAGTCGCATTGTCGGGAGCCCTTTTCGAAATTAAAGATTTCGGCAAGCGTGAGGTGGCGTGAGTTCTCCAAAGTCATCTCTCATAGCAGTACAAATTGAACTAGACATGGCTTTGTACAGCTCGTCTCTGTAACTACAACTGTCATTTGCGGCCTTGAAATCGATAAAAAGATGTACATATATTGTATATATCGATATTATATTCTAGTTTTTTCCTAGATCTGCCGTAGTGTGAAGATTTGATCTATTGTGGAATTCTCTGGTCCACAATAGACTTTCACATTGATAAGATCAAGTTGTTGACGTGAGGTTTCAGACTTTGGCATATTACAGCAGACAAGTTCTTATAAGGGACCTTGAGGAAGCTTACCCCTCTATAATTTGCACAATTGTGAGGGTCTCCTTTTTTTAAGATCGGGCACACGATAAATGAGGTTCCATTCACCGTGCATGCTTGTTTCCGACTTTATCATGCAGATCAGCTGGCATGCACGCTCCTTTCCAACTAATTTCCAGCTGCATTAAAAAGTTCGGCATCAAGGCCATCTGCACCTGCATATGGCAAGCTTGACTTCTTAGGTCAGGAGGACGGCATTCTTTATCATCGTCCAAGTTCTACCAGACAGGGGAGTTAGTGTCTTCAACGCCGTTAAGCAGTCTATAGAAGTGTTCTTTTCAGGTCCTCAGTATACGGAAAGCGATTCCATCACTATGTTCCTTACTTACAGGCTTGAGATTTGGGTTTGCTACTCCAATTGATGATCCTTATACCTTTAAGTAAAGCTTTCGAATCTCATTTCTATCATGGTATCCCTCAATTTCCTCAAACTTGTGCTTACCATGCTGCTTCTTGTCTTTCTTTATAAGAATTTGGTGTTCTTCCCTTCATTTCTCCTTGTAAATTTTCTTGTGACGGTCACAGACAGGCCTTTCTTTCTTCTGCAAGAAAATTTGTCATTTTTTCGTATTTCTGCATTTGCCTTCCTGAAATCTTCATCGAAACGTGGGCAGGTCGAGGTAAATTCAAAACGACATAGCCTGCGGTTTTTATGGCCTGTTGGCGTTTGGCATTGGTACCTTCTACTGGTCTTAACCCTCCTTTACAAACTGGGGTCCGTTTGGACCCCAGAGCATGTTTGAACACTCATAACTTTTTTGTTTTTCATTTTTTTTAAATGGGATTTTTACTCAGTGAACAAAATTCAATTTTTTATTCATTTCTTAAGTTGAAACGATTATCAGATGTTTACAGATTTTTCTGTGATTTTTTTGTGAAAAGAACCCGTCCACCCGAACTGGGGTCCATTTGGACCCCACTACTGAAATTCTATGAAAATTCATATTTTTTCTAATAAATAATTATTTTATTTCAAAAGCAGCACAGTTTATGTTTATTAGGATTTAGTTTGAAGTTGTTGGCAGTTCCGGCAGACATTTAACACATAAGGTTCTAGTGTGGCAAGGGCAACAACATCTGCCACATCCATCGCAGGTGGTTCTGGTTTTCTTGTCGTCTGCTCTTGGGCAAAGGTGACATCTGCTTCTTTTACAAGAGAGCCTTTCGGCGACTGTTGGTAATTTTTCCTGAACTCTCCCCAAAAAAAAAGAGAGCATCCAATGCAGATTTTCCAATGCCAGATTGTGTTGCAAGTTGTGAACGGTTATTCAATTCTGACTCAACCAGTTCCTCCGCTAGTTCGATGAGTTTATCACTTCTGAACAAATATTTGTTTTTGCTAGGCGGATTGAAGTGCCGGAAAATGATGACAGTTGCTAGGGCTGCTACGTCCAGTAAGTTGTAGAATACAACCATCGGCCAGCGATTTGTTTGACGTGTACATGAATATATTGAGACCATTTGGTCGAATACATCGACTCCACCTTTGGTGCGGCTATAATCCAGTATAATGGCAGGTTTACTTTGATGACCGGAAGTGGCTTTCTCGCAGTTATGTTGTGTTGATAGCAATACCACTTGTTTGTTTGGCCTCGGAACATAACTCACCAACGCCATTTTTCCATAAAATCCAAAGATGGGTGAGTGGACTGGACGATACTGCTTTTTGTTATTGACATTTACATGCTCATTCTGGTCATCAAGAACCTCCTTCGCTACAAAAGGTTGAGGCAAATCTCTTTTGTTTTTCCGAATCGTGCCAAGAATAGTGATCTTCTTATCCAGCAACTTCAATGCCAAATCCACTGACGCACGTAAAGAAATTATCAATAGTGAGGTTGCGTCCCGAATTGAAATATAATGTCATCAACGACATCAGCACTTCATATCCACGACCAAGTCCTGTACTTTTGTTAGAGCTACTAGTGCAGATAGAAAACTTCAGTGGATAGCCCGTTGAGCTTTCACTCAGCCACCTAAACTTCAAACCATATTTGGCAGGCTTGCTTGGCATGTATTGGGGAAATTCAATCCATTTTAGGTCATAAAATTGTTTGATGACCTGAACAAACTGAAATAGTGACTATTTTTGACAAAAACATTGATGTACATGAATATTACAATCAGTAATTACGTAAAACAGACATATCGAAAGGGATAAGCGGGAACACCAGATTTGCGAAGCTAGGCAATTTCCATCGTTTTTGAAATTGAAAAATTTTATTGATGACCTCCTACATACCTGTATTATGACATCTCTGCTTAAATTTCTTCACCCCTGCTGTATAAAATACTTATAAACAATTCATACAATAGCCAGAAGAACTATAACTGAACAATATAAGTCAGAAATAAAAAAAAAAATCGAAGAAAACATCGGGGGGTCCATTTGGACTCCAGTTCGGGTGGACACGACTTTTACCGGTTCGTAAGTGAGAGTTAAGGCTAGGTGGACTTTTTTAGCGAACTCAGAACTCATGTAAAAGTGTTTGCTTGTATTAGTAAATCATTTTATTCTCTTAAAAGTGATCCCTCTTGCCATCGTCGCGTGTCGCGTCTGATTTCAAATTCTCCCTCTTTTCTCTCCCTTTTTGGTCTCGGCAACAGCCAGAATCCAGAAACTATACTCTGTCCAACAAAGATTGTCAGTACAGGGAAGATAGGACGTTGGCATCTCACTTTGGCTGCAACATATTGCATAAGTCTATCACACGTGAAAGCTCTTTCAGCGTTCCCATAGCATGTATAAAAAATCATACTAAATCGCTTCAAAATGAGAGAGAAAAGTACCAGCGCTACCACTTTTGCTTTTTAATTTCACAATTACGATTTAAACCAAAATATGATCATCTTTTTCCACACCACCATGAGGTAAGATAATAGGTGCGTTTTTTTTTAAAGGTATCCCCAGTAGGCCTAATCCTTTTTTAACAAAAACAACATAAATAACAAAAAATAAATATAACTTCATTTATTTAAAAATAATCTATTTAACAATATAAAAATATACATTTCATAACAAAAACATCATAAAATAATTTTAATTTAAATAATTGGATACTTACATCTATTCAATATAGAAAAAGATCTTAATTACAATCTGACGAGTAGTTGCTAGTGCTACTATCTTCGTTCAGATTTATAACTAGCCTTTCTGTGGCTTCTTCGGTGAAAACATCCATCGCCCACATTTTCGGCTCAACAATATTTATAACGTGTTGCACACAGTTATCCCACTTGACGTTGTCAACATTATCAAGTGCTATTGTTAATAACTCCTTGATTTCGGACATTTTAAATGTTTTGTTTCAGCTTGCTACACATCCTTTCACCTGAGCCCAAACCAATTCTATTGGGTTGAGTTCACAGTGATAAGGCGGTAAACGAAGCACTTCATGTCACGCGGCTTGAGCCAATTCGTCAACAACATACCTTTCATAATTGGATTTTCTTCGTTTGACGATTTCCAACAACTCTGCTTTCACCATATCGTCTTCGAAACTTATGGCATTGCTTCTCAACCAATTTCTTATGTCTTCTTTTTTCGTTGAGGTTGAAGGCGCCTTATTTTGTTTTCTGGAATGGTATGAAGCATTGTCCAATACGATGACGGAGTTGGGTTCCAATCCTGGCAAAATACTCTTAAACCATTTTTCGTAGACTTCTGAGTTCATATCCTCGTGGTAGTCACCGCTCTTATTTGAAACAAAACTTAAAAGCCCATCTCTGAGGAAGCCAGTAGAACTTCCAATGTGGCTTATGATCAATCTTTTTCCTTTTCCCGATGGTGCTTTTAATCCCGTTGATAGGCCTTCAACAAATGCCTGGCGTGGTGTTTTTATATTTGGGTCAATCCAAACATGTTGACGAGTATGCCCTTCATTAATCCAAGTTTCGTCAGTGAAATATATTTTCTTTTCTTCTTCTCTATATTTTTTTAATTGTCGCAGGTATTTCCGTCTCCACGAAACAATGTCACTTCTCTCCAACAGAATACTTTTCCGCTGACGTTTGACAAATTTGAATCCAAGATCCTTCTTTAAAATCGTGTGGAGGGTTGACCTGCTTATTGTGGATATGTTTGGACTCAATCGCACCTCCGCCAATATTTTGTCAAGTGTAGGGATTTCATTATTCATAAAGAAGTGATGTACTAAATGTCTAATGGCGCATTTATCGAAGTCATCGGTAATTTTTTTCAGACCGCACTTATTTTTCTTCTTAGGCGGTGAATTGTGGCCATTGTTTTCTTTTTCATTTAAGGCCCTGTAAACAGTTCGATCTGCTACACAAAAAACTCTTGCAGTGTGCTTTACAGCAGCCGATTTATTTTTAAAATTTTCTTGAAAAGTTTCCACCGATTTGACTATTTTTTCCTTTTCCTGTGCACTTAGATCTCTTTTTGTTGTTAAAGCCATTTTCTTGTGCCTCTTAACCACAATATTTCACCAAACAAACACTTTGTAATAATAATACACTTTTTTATCAATTTTGCACTTCACTTCTTTGAACACAATTTCCCACAACACAAATACTTTGTAATAATAAAACACTTTTTTATAATTAAACACTTTCTTGTGATCAAACACTTTTTATAAATCACTTGCACTTCACTTATTAACAAAACAACCCGAATAACGAATCCTTCCTGAAAGACAGTTGTAATCAGTGGCGACACACGTGCATGAAAATAATATTGTCGTTCAATATATTTTTCATTTCCAACGTCCCACATCATTTTTCATAACGGATTTAAATGGCTTTTCTTTACAACCAAAGTGAGAAATATCATTATATAGTTGCATTATAACGTATTTGCACACAAAAGAAAAAAGTAAAACAACATACACTGATGGCAGTACTTACATATTAAATTTATCTCAAAAGCTTCAGAAAAGCATTATTTTTCAAAGTTCTTTTACAAACTCTGAAGGAAGAGTTGTATTATTTCGGTCATATTTGGTCATGGCAACGCCGTCTGAATGTACGCATTCTCATTGCACTCAGCAAATAAACGAGGGTTGAATAGCAAACACAAGTCATTCTGCGATCGACTGTGTGGCAGACAAGTTGTATGGGGGACTTTCGCAAAATTTTTATTAAAACTACATGAAAAACTCATAGGTAGGTCAGTGGGTTGTTTTTATTTCAGTGGGCGCTACGTACATTATTACTTGTGTGGTGTCCTGAGAGCGTTGACAGGCACCACAGTTTCGAAAAAAGCTCTCCCATAAGGCCTGTACTGACAATCTTTGTTGGACAGAGTATAGAAAAGAATTACGCACTTGCATAAGCAGAACAAAGGGGTGAGAATTATACGAGCATGCGCTGTGCAAGTAGGCATATAAAAAAAAAACAGATATCATTCATAAGGCACACTGACGAAGATATATGCATGTACACAATATGTCCGAATGAACATTTTTTACAATTTCTTGTTTTTGGATGGGTTGAGAATAGAAATATGTATTGTGTCAAGTCAGGAAACCGGTTCATTTTTTTTGTCTGTTTGCTTGCTGAGATAAATACAAATAATGAAGATGTTGTAGGGTCGATATTTCTTATCTTGTGCTTTTGCGGATGTGGAAAACATGATATTTGTGTGATTTAATTGTAGGTCAGTTTCTTGGCCTAGTTTGATCAGAAAAATTAATGAAAAAGGGGATAACTTGGGAACTTAGATAATACTCATTTTTTTTTCATTTATTTATTTTTATTATTTTATTTTTTATTTTTTTTACCAATAACTTGTATCCATTTTAATAATTTCATTTGCAAGAAGATATATTTTAAGAAAATAAAGGAATGGATGTTTTTTGAAAACTGCAATCGAAGGATGAAAAATTCCCTAAGAAAATTCAAAATTTTTTAAGTTAAATTTGTTTTAAAAAATGTTCCGTTATACAATTATTATTTTTTTTTTTCACTTGAAATTTGAACAAAACCAGTAATCTTGTGGGCCATAACCAAGCAAATTGAGATTTATAGAAGTCATCTTATGAAACGGCCTGTTTTTTGTGGGAGTTCTTAGGATTTTTTTCAATGACCAGTAAATAGATAGAACTTTAAATTTACTATAATTTACTAATATATATATCGACTGATAAATATAAATTTTAAGCTGAAAATATAAGGTAGAATATGAGTTATAGTTCTCTGTATACCCCGCTTCAAAAAATGAACTCGGACTTCCTCCACGGTTCCAACTGGCTTGTGGAAAACAAAAAAAAAAGTTATCGTCGTTTTCATCTGCAATCCTAAATGCATGGCATGAACTATTATGAAGTGAATATATACAAAATTGGACTTTTGGTAAATATTTGGAAAAAATATAGTTACGAATTTCCGTTGGTTTTTTTGGTTTTTGCTAAAAAAAAAAGTCGTAAGCTTGGGAATATTTGGTTGATAGCAGTGTGTAGTGTGTAGTATGATAGTATAGAGGAAAGTCTGAAAAGCACAGTTCTGAGAACAAAAGTTTTAGGTCCGCTTATAACTGTGAAAGTATAAAACTTTTTTAACTGCTGTATTTTTAAAACGACTTCGAATTTTCAAAAATCACATTGCTATCGTATTCTAGACATTTTAAGAAAGCAATTTATGAAAAACCAAAACAGATCACGAGGGATGGCCCTATTAAAAAATATATATATGCATGGTTAATAATAAAAAATGGGCACGACTGGGTCGCACGAACTTGCGATCGTTTGCTAAGTAAAATACCAAAATCTTAAGACTGAGCAAAAGGTTTTAGTATTCGTTCTTTATGTATTTGGTTTTACAGGGTTGCCAACTACACATTAATTGTGAAAATTGAATTAAATCACGAAAAGTATTGAAAAAAATTAAATTAAATATTCCAAAAGTTTCAAGCTAAAATCTAAAAACGCCATTTTTTTGCAATTACTTATGCATATAAACCCTTAAAATTTAATCAAAATCGTTAGAGCCATTTCTTAAAAAACTGGTTTTTTATTTTTAATTTTTTTTAAAAATTAGGTTTTCAAAATTCAAGTACACAAGTTTTAAGATCTTGCTAAAAGATGTATTGAAAAAAAATTTGAAATAAATCAAATATATCGTTTGGAAAATATTCGGAAAAACAAATTTTTTTTAAAAAAATTAATGAAAATTCGAAAAAACTAAATTTTTCAAATGTAGATATGCAATCTTTTTCAAACAACTTAATACTTCTTAAATATGAAATTTCGTCAAAATCGTGTTAGCCATTACCGAGAAAGTCGGTTTTGAAAAAAACGGTACTATGGGGGGTACCGTCTTTAGGCTTTCTCCAAAAATTTTTTTTACATCATTAGAACAGTTATTAAAAAATAATACCTCACGTAAAATTTTATCAAAATCGTTAGAGCCGTTTTCGAGAAAAATAGGTATTGTCATATCGGTTGTATGCCAGGTACCGTTATTTCAAGACCTAGAGACCAAATTCCAAAAACCCCTCTGTAGGATGCCAAATAGACCCTGACTGCAAATTTTGAAGAAAATAGGTCAAGCGGTTCAGGCTGTAGATCCATATACGGACATACAGACAGACAGACAGACAGACACACAGACAGACAGACAGACAGACAGACAGAATTGTAGGACCCACTTTTTTCGTATTCTCTATCATCGTAATGTCATATTTAGTTGTTATCTCAAATTTTTTTTTCTGCACGATTGCAAGACTTGCCTTATAGTACCTATAATCGCAAGTAAAAAAGTCTTTCTCATCACTACAGAATTTAAAACTTCATGTACTTGGCCGTATCAACACCACCTCCTTAGGTACCTACTTGTTTTTTTTTTTTTTTTCAAAATAAAAAAAAGGAATTCCATCTCTCTAGGAATAATCTACCTTATGAATAATTACCTTCCATAATTTTTTCTTGTAAAACGATTTTTGAGACATTTTTACAAGTTTTGTTATGTTGAATGAATGGGCTGAAATTTTGTCAACAGCACGAATAAACAAAATTAGACACGAATACTTTATTATAATATACCAATTGAAATTCAACATGTATCTAACAATCAGCACAACACAATTTACAGAAAATTACACTGTAACTCTCAATGTATAATTTATTTTAAATTCAATTGAAAGAATTCTCAAATACAAAAATGTTCCTTCTTTATCAGAAACTAGCTGACACACCCGGCGTTGCTCGGGTCTAACTTATTTAAAGCGTTGTTAACACAAAACTGTCAAGAAACGAAAACTAAGAAGACTAAGTTTAAGAATGCCTGAAAATTTCTAGGTTTATACTTATTTATATCATTAGGTCTGTTCATTGAACTTTCCCCAGGGTTGGATAGTTGAGTAGCGACCCGCCCCGGCTTCGCACGGGTACAATGCTGATACTAAATACCCTACAGAAAAACTGTGAACGTTGTATATAAAAACACAGCGGCCCGCTATGGCTTCGTACGGGTATAAAATTAAAAACATATTTTCTCTGGAAGTTACTCTTGAAAGAGCGACATACAGTTAGCCATGTGAAAAACAGTCAACACTCAAATCTAAGCCTGCAACGTTAAAGGTTTGACCCTGCGATTTATTAATGGTCATTCCAAAAGATGTCTTCACCGGAAATTGCAAGCGTTTAAATTGGAAGGGTAAATCCGATAGTATCAGAGGGATTCGGGGAATCAATACATTTTCTCCGGTACCACATCCTGTGAGTATTGTGCACTCTATTATGAAAGTTTTCAGTGATTTTACCAGCAAACGCGTGCCATTGCAAAGTTCTGGTGAATTCAGGTTTCTTAATAAAATAACAGGTGGTACCCGTGGTGTGATGGATAGCATGTCCGCCTGTTAATCCAGAGGTTCGAGTTCCAATCCCAACAGAGGCAAAAATGTTTTTCCACGGGTATCGCCTTTCGCGAGGAATTGGCAAGTCCTCCGTTAGTATTCATTGCCATGAAAAGCGCTTTCTCGATTAGCCGTTCGGAACCGGCAGAAAATTGTAGGTCCCCTCCATTTTCTCACAAGGCATGGTTGTGAGAAATGCGCTAGGCCCAAGGGCTCCTCGCTCTGTTGCGCCACCCTATTTATTTATTTATTTTAATAAAATAACTGGACAACCTACTTAACACCATTTTGTGTGGAGGGAGTCCTGATGGGTTCAAAGAGTTTAGAAATTCTGTAGGAAAATGAACAGCTTCTTCCAAATCGAGAACAGTATCGACCGAGTAGTATATTTTCGTTGGCGCATCAATCTTTGAAAGAATCAAGTTATTTACCTTATCTACTTGTTCGTTAGTTGGTGACAGAATTGCTCTTTCTTTAAACCAAGATATTGTCTTTGAACTTATGTTATCAATGTCAGGCAAGAGCCTGACTGAGGCGAGCCTCACGTTCCGTTGACGATTCTTCATCTCTTGCTGAACGTACTCTTTTGGCATTCACTATACTACGACCTATGTTCGAACGCCGACGTCTTCCAGACTTGAACAAAAATTTCTTAGTTCTATATGAATGATTACCTATGTATGTACGAATTGCCATATTATTAGTATGTGCCGCAGTAAAAAAATATCTGAATACTTACCATTCAGAAACAAAAACAAAAGATACCTATTCTTTTCAACATAAACTACGATGCTTTAAAAAATAGTTTGCTTTTCGCGTGAGTTTCAAACCGATTTTGAAAATTATAAAATTGAAGTAAAAGTAAAAGTAAATATTTTTAATAAATATGTTTGTTATGACATCGCATTACAAAACTTTATTTTTATAATTTCTTGGCTTTTCTCTGCTATAATATGCATGTATTATACATATAAACCTTCCTCTTGAATCACTCTATTCATTAAAAAAAACGGCATCAAAATCCGTTGCGTTGTTTTAAAAATCTAAGCACACATAGGGACATAGGGACATAGGGACAGAGAAAGCGACTTTATTTTATGCTATGTTAAGATAAAGAAGACGCTGAATTGCAATTAAATGCCCATAAACATCCGGATATGTATTTTCATAGATATACATAAGTATTCACTTCCTACCCACACTTATCCACCCTCTGCTTGCCTTCCCACATGCACAATATGAAACAAAAATAAAATAAATAAAATATAGGTACAAATAGGTACAAACCAATAACGAAAGAATAGTACAACCAACAACTTTGAAACAAAGTTAAAAAAAATTATTTCGCATAGGTACACCTTACCCAAACGCATATCTTATTCCAAATAAGTTGAATCCTATATGTCTATGTAAGTTACTGACCTATACCTACACACATTTTCATGCCAACCGCGTTATGTCATCAACAAAACAATAGAAGTTCTCAAACACAAAAATAACTACATACCTAGTCAAATACAAAATTTTAGCTGAAGAAAAAAAAGAAACACACTCTCTCACACTCAAGTTGCGTACACTTTGACCAAGGAATTCCATTCTATTAGTGCAGTGGTGCTATTTTCTCACCCCTTTCCCTTTGTGCGTTTGCCTATGTCCGTTTCTTTCAATCCTTCCACATTTCAAACTTTTTTTTTACAATGCAAGCTACTGCTACCAGCAAAAAAAAAACAACAGGCACACAGTTTGTAATGAGAAATGAATAGCACAAAAGATCACAAAATAAGGTCATAGGTATAGAATATAGATGATATGTATGAGGGAATGCATAACGCATAAGATCATCTGAGCGATACTCCTTTTCTAAATCACAGAGAACAGACCAAAAAAAGAGAAAACGGCGCTAAAATTGGTGGCGGATTTGCTTCGAACTGAAATGCATATGTATATGTTTTTAAGCAAGTTTTTCTAGTAAAAAACCCAAAGTAGACAGTTTTTCTAGAATTAATATTCCAAATTCTGTGACCACAATAGTATATTTCCTTATTGAAACTAATTAAGATTATATCAAAGAAAAATACCAACAAAAAATTGAGGTTCTTTTGGCCTCTCGTTCGTCAGAAATCGTTTGCAAATATGACTTTATTGAAATTGAATTTTAGCGGTTTGGAGAAAAAAATATTGATTTTGGGCTCGACAGTTACTTGAGGAGCTTTATTACCTTCAAAAAAATGTATATATATATGCACTTGAAAACACCCACGCCTTGCCCCATGCTTTATAAGCTAAAAAAAGGCAGTTTCACAAACTTCTCATCATGACACCTGTTTCAAAACACTTAAAACTATTACCAATGATTTTATAAGATGCGCCTGATATCTATCTACTATTTCCTTTTTATTTCATGAAAAAATATTAATAAACGCCAAAGTTATTATCATAAGAGTATGCTGAAAACCGAAAAATTACAACAAATTGACGAAGGTTTTTTTCATATAAGGAGACAAAATTTAAAAAAAAACGCTCGATGGTTAGTTGCATATATATTTTCTAGTTATAAAACGAAAAAGAAAAAAATAAAAAGTTCATAAATACGGATGCTCCGACCAAAATAGTGAACAAATCGAAATTTTCAATAAAAAAAACGGCTTCCGGTCCCTATAAAAACCGCTAGGGAATAATTTTCAGCATTTGAATAATACACAAATGTTTGTGTGCTTATCATCTTTACAAAACATTTTGTTTCATCAAATTATCAAGAAAATTGCAAAAGTTATGAAGCAATAAGCCAACGAACCTTTTAAATTTTAACGAAAAATGCAAAGGACACCTAGCCTTAAATGCTTCATGCTGGTTGCGTAAGATTCAAAGATAGTTGAAAGCGCACTTGATTTTGAAATTAATTGATAATCTCTTGCGATTTTAACTTTCCGATGTCAAACCCTGTGAGGATGCTTTTTATCAAAGGCTGAGGTATGCTCAGCGGATCCAGAGTCTTCTAAAGAAGCAGCAAAACTTTAGATTTATTGAAGCTAGTTTATTTCCGATATTATAAATAGTTTTGGTTTATACATTTCATAAAATGTTTTATAATTCTAATTCAAGTTTCTCTTTTGAAGTCTCTATTGAGATTCCAAGTACGCCTCTTCGGGAGAGTGAGGTTTCCCTGGGATTCGGCTGGGAAGTGGTTTAGTTCGGAATGCACGACCAGATTCTTGAATTGGTCTTCAGGTTAATCAGATGAAGGTTTCTTGTCCTGGATTGTGTGGGCTTCCGGTTCTCGGGTTTGCATTAAGTTTTCTCGTCCTGGGTTAAGGGCTCCGAATTCTTGGGCTCGGATTTGGAGTAACGCTGGGTTCTTGGTATCTCTCTCTTGGTAAGATAAGCTTTGTAATGATACTAGGAAGAGGGAGTTAATGGTTGCTCTAAGGTAGCAGGAGCCACTATCCATTCACAACGAGGTAGCGTTGAACACTATCAATTCACAACAAGGTAGCGTTGGCCACTATCAATTCACAACGAGGTAGCGTTGGACACTATCAATTCACAACGAGGTAGCGTTGGACACTATCGATTCACAACGAGGTAGCGTTTGGACACTATCGATTCACAACGAGGTAGCGTTTGGACACTATCGATTCAAAACGAGGTAGCGTTGGACACTATCAATTCACAACGAGGTAGCGTTGGACACTATCGATTCACAACGAGGTAGCGTTTGGACACTATCGATTCACAACGAGGTAGCGTTGGACACTATCAATTCACAATGAGGTAGCGTTGGACACTATCAATGCACAACGAGGTAGCGTTTGGACACTATCGATTCAAAACGAGGTAGCGTTGGACACTATCAATTCACAACGAGGTAGCGTTGGACACTATCAATTCACAACGAGGTACCGTTGGACACTATCAATGCACAACGAGGTAGCGTTGGACACTATTTACTTACCTAGGCTTGGTTCCTTACACTCAGCTTCTGCGCTGCCGCTACCGGAATCCTACTCTTGCTCGAGTACTAGGATGATGAGTTTCTTATTTGTCCTTTTGCCGGGACCAGAACTGATTTTCATGTATTTCACTGGTTCACTTATACACCTTTTGGTAGTAAGTGAATGTGAGCTGTATCAGTCAATGAAATGTCACTCCACTTGGAGTCAATAGTAAGTCGCTGGTGGTGTTGTTGCTGTATGTTATCGTCACCAATATCATCGCCTGTTTTGATATATGCACTCTTCCATTGGCATTGGTGTTGTTGGTGGCAAACATATGATGGGTCTTATATACATTGGTGTTGTTGGTAGCAAAAATGTAGTGGGTCATTACATTACAACCCTCAAACGTTTCATAGTTCGTATGGATCTTGAACATGATATCCTCATTCGTACATTGGCTACAGCGAGATATTTCTCCGAGTAAAAGTTGGCTGCTCTAAACGATCGAACATCAATAACACTGGATGAGTGTCGTTAGCTGTAGTTGGATAGTTAGCCCCACGTATAACCCTCAACCTTGAGTCCAAGAACCTTTTGGGACACCTTGGCCATATAAGTAGACGAATAATCCATTGTCAGAATAGCCTGCCACATGGAAAGTTTTGTTGCTTCTTCATCTCAGATGCTGTCAGCCTGCTCTCATACTCTTTTCAAATTGTCGAATATTGTAAGCCGTATGTGAGTGCTAGATTCACAACCGATGTGTCTTCCTTCAGCTTAGGTCAGCTTTTTCTATCACAGAAGATGGCGGAGTCACGTTTCCCATCCTATAATTATTAGATGGTAGACGTCGCGTAGTCACAAGTTGCATTATTATTGATTTATTGATCTTAAATATTTAAACTTTGCATACCTGGGTGGGGAGCATATTTCCATTCAATCAAATGTCTGGAATTGGCAGAGGACTTAGAACTGGCGTTGCCCGTTTTCTAATCTGAATGCGTAGATCAAAAGACGGTCTTTTTTGGACTCTTCTAAGAAGATTATCTTTCATTTCTTATGCTTCCTGAAAGTAAGTGGAAAGCTTGCTTT
The DNA here is from genome assembly GCA_949752695.1 of Melanostoma scalare. NCBI lineage: Eukaryota > Metazoa > Arthropoda > Insecta > Diptera > Syrphidae > Melanostoma > Melanostoma scalare. The sequence continues at coordinate 84,059,388 of OX456985.1, read as the reverse complement.
TGATAGCACCATCATCAGCAAGGAATAGTTGGTATACATCACTTCTTCACTAACTCCTTCGACCGTAATGTCGGTTATTTCCGTTAACTAAGGTTCAACGTCTAGAAAGTGCTCTCGAGGAAACTGTTTGTTCAAAAGGCTAGTTCAATATTGTCCCCACAAATGTGCAGAGTTTGTCGTGATCTACAAGAAGCTGTTCTTGAGCATCGCTAATGAACTTTGGCGAACTAATATCCTACGCATTTTTCCCGCTTTAAGTGAATATTTTGAAGATTGTTGCGAGTTATTTCGAAGCGTTTTGTCGTATTTCTTGAAAAGCTTGGTCTGCTCACTACTAAAGCCAATTCTATATGCAATCATGTCTCAAAAACTTTATAAACATTGCTAAATAGATTCACTACTACTACTTCTGCCAAATGCTCCATGTACTCCTTCAATTATTCAATATGGCCTCTCAAAAACATAGAAGCTTATTGTTGGTATGCTTCGGCTTCACATCGTTTGAAAACCAAACTACATCCCTCCCCAATGAACCCCAATACGAAAACGATAAAATTGTCTCAGTATCTTTTCAATAACTACTGAGTCCATCCGCTTCCTTCACTACAATAAAACCACAAATGGTATGCGATTCTATCAAACATGCCTCAGCTCAATTCCAACGGCCCTGTGTCCCAAAAATCCCATTCATCTCTGATTGAGTCTATAATTTACCAAGGGTATGTCATAAATATATTCATTGAGTCCAATTGATTACACTACAATGGTTCACAATTTTTGGTAATCTTATACCACCCACGATGTTCATTTGTCCCGCTGTGATCGTATTCGTAAAAATAATGGAATCCCTCACATAGTCCAACACGGTCACCATTACATGCGTGACATTGTCATGGAGGTTTGATACAAAAAGTGTGGCGTACTTTTATTTTTCTTTTGCATCCTGTGAAAATATAAAACAATAACTTCCTACTTCCGTATACGTCTGAAATTGGCAGGCTGAAGGATATTCTTTTGGGGTGAATGAGCTCTCTACACTTTAATAAATTTTCTTTTGCCTCTCTCCGTTCAACGCAGCGAAAGCAATTTACGGGGTTGAAATCTTATTTCACTGCCAGCCCTCGCACCTAACCAAGTTTGAGTGACAGGACCGACTGGTATGCCAAAAACGTGTTATAGTAATTTTATTACTGCACTTCATGCGAAGGACATTTTCTACGAAACGAAGCTGAACACTCAACCACCCCAACCCCAAACAGTATGACATATTATTTCGCTTAGGTTTTAGAGAGAACATAACTCGCACATTTCACACCCCTGCATGGCGATATGGCGTGGTTACAATATTGCCCGTCGCCCGCCACCGCACCGCAGTCCGCAGCTAGTGCCCCGTTACCATCACAGCGAAGGAAGCAATGTATTTTACTCCTGTTGCTTGCGCACTATATGAATACGACATGAGTATACAAACGCGTGACGCGTGTTACATGTGGAAATTTGCGGAATGTTCACAGCTCCCTTGGTTCTCTAGGGAGCTGTGGCTGTAGAACACGATACGGATGATGGTGGCAAAGACGATGGATTACGGCTTTGATGCATTAAATTCTACAAGTTGTATCAGGATGCAAAAGCTCATGACTCTTCCTAGTCGTGGATGTGTAGAATAAAATTCGCGGTTCTGGAATTCACACAACATAACTGCCTCTATAGTTACATATATGAAGTTGGAACTAGTTTAGTGTTATTCACTCTTTCAAGGGAAAGTTAATGGCTGAACAGGGAATGCCAAGGAAAATTTAACTGAACGGAGAGGTGTTTACGTGGAAGTTGTTCTAGTTTCTATAGTGCAATTGAGTTTATTGTTTGCCGTTTGCAAATGCAAACCACAGAGCAACCATTTCCCTAGCTCTGCGAGTGCATAACCTTAAGTCCGGGAAATAAATGCTCATGAGAACCGGGAAACATTTAGCTGAATTTTCATGTTAATTGGATTACATTCGGAATAAATAGTCAAATTTTCCAGTTGTCAGAAGGTAGTTATGGTATTATTTTCCAAGGGAACCCTGTTGCGCTTATCAGAGGTGTGTGTTTTTGGCGCTGAGTATATTTGCCTTCGACATTTTGAAAGGATTGATTTCTCTTGTCGGAAAGCTTTCAAATTGGAAGAGGGAGCTGCTGCTACCAGTGAAGAAGGACTTCCTAGCTACCATTGTTTTTTGAAAATCTTAAAGTACTTTCAACAGCTCTTGGTGCTTTGTTTATTAGTCTAGTCGACTATCAACTTAATTATTATGAAGTTTTTTTTTTCAATTCAATTTATTTCAATTTATTTAAAAAATAAGGAAGTACAGTAAGACAATTTAGTCTTTTATAGTACAAGATAATACAGACATTTAAACAGAGGATATGTAAAGAAAGATTAAAAGATAAAAATTTAAAAGATATATAAATGACAAATAAAAAATAAAAGATAGATAAAAGTTTAAAAGATGAATAAATAACAATAAAATATTGAAAACATATATTACGAACTTGTTTGAGACATTGTAGATTGGTATTATTATTTTAAATTATGGTAGGTATAATAACAAAAGGTTTTTTTTTTTTTTGTTTCTTTTTCTCAGTGCATACTTACTTAGGTGGGCATTACAGTTCGGGGTGAACCTGGGCCTCAACCAACATCCTCCTATAACGATTTCGATCTCGGGCGAGCTCTCTCCAGTTTTGCACTCCAAGTCGGTTGAGGTCTTCATCCACTTGATTGCGCCACCTAAGACGAGGTCTTCCCCTTCCGCGATTTCCCTGCAATGTGCTTTCGAACACCCGACGAGCCGGAGCGTTTGGGTCCATCCGCTCTACATGGCCCAACCATCGTAGCCTCGCGATGCGTACTCTTCTGGCTATGCCCATGTCGCGGTACAGCTCATGCAGCTCGTTGTTGTATCTTCTTCTCGACACATTGTCTTCGCATACCGGACCAAAGATCATTCGGAAAATTTTTCTTTCGAAGCGACCAAGGGTTTCCTAATCCGCTTTCGATAAGGTCCATGCTTCCGCGCCGTACAGCAGGACTGGGATGATTAGGGTCTTATACAAGGTCACCTTGGTTTTTCTAGAGAGGGTTTTGTTTCTCAATTGCCTTCTTAACCCAAAGAAGCAACGGTTGGCAAGAGTTATTCTCCGTTTGATCTCCTCACTGATGTTGTTGTCCGTATCTACAGCGGATCCTAGGTAGACGAAGTCCTGTACTACCTCGAAGTTATGTCTGTCTATTGTGACGTTTTGTCCAATTCGTCGATGTTCTGCGTCCTTGTTTGATGACAGCATATACTTCGTTTTGCCCTCATTAACCATCAAACCCATTTTTGCCGCTTCTGTTTCAATACTCGCAAAAGCACCTATGACATCACGTTTTTTTCTTCCCATTACGTCAATATCGTCTGTATAGGCGAGTAATTGTACAGACTTTTGAAAGATTGTTCCTCTGGTGTTGACGTTTGAGTTTCTTACAATCTGTTCAAGTATGATGTTGAAGAAATCGCATGACAGTTTGTCGCCTTGCCTAAAGCCTTTTTCGACATCAAAGGTCTCGGTGAGTTCTTTTCCGACCTTGACGGAGCAGCGTGAATTCTCCAAAGTCATCCTGCATAGTCGTACGAGCTTTGCAGGGATGCCGAAACTAGACATGGCTCTGTACAGCTCGTCTCTGTAAATACTGTCATACGCGGCCTTGAAATCGATAAAGAGGTGGTGAATATCGATATTATGTTCTCGGGTTTTTTCCAAGATCTGCCGTAATGTGAAAATTTGGTCTATTGTGGACTTCTCTGGTCTAAAACCACATTGATAAGGACCTATCAAGTTGTTGACGTGGGGTTTCAGACGTTCACATATTACAGCAGACAAGATCTTATAAGCGACGTTAAGGAGGCTTATCCCTCTGTAATTGGCGCAATTGTGAGGGTCTCCCTTCTTTAGGATCGGGCATACGATTCTGAGGTTCCATTCATCGGGCATGCTTTCTACCGACCAAATCATGCAGATCAGCTGGTGCATGCTCCTTTCCAACTGATCTCCAGCTGCCTTGAAAAGTTCGGCATCAAGGCCATCTGCACCTGCAGCCTTATTTGATTTAAGTTTGCATATGGCAAGCTTAACCTCTTCTAGGTCGGGAGGACGGCATTCTTGATCATCGTCCAAGCTGAATGGGGCAATCTGCCTGACAGCGGAATTTGTGTCTTCATCGCCGTTAAGCAGTCTGCAGAAATGATCTTTCCAGATCCTCAGTAGCGACTGTGTTTCTACAACTATGTTTCCCTGCTGGTCCTTACAGGCTTGAGTTCGGGGTTTGCCACCCTGGCAGGATCTTTTTACCTTTTGGTAAAACTTCCGAATCTCGTTCCTGTCATGGCACCTCTCTATTTCCTCATACGAGCGCTTCTCATGCTGCTTCTTTTTCTTTTTGAGAAGTCGGTGTTCTTCCCTTCCTCTCTCCTTGTAAATCTCGTTATACTGATCGTAAGCAGCCCTTGTTCGTGTTTGCATAAGCTTTTGTTGTGCTCTTTGTTTAGCTGCATTTGCCTGCCTGCATTCTTCATCGAACCATGGGTTTCGTTTTGGTGGCCGAGTGAAACCCAGAACCTCAGAGGCAGCGGTTCTGATGGCTTCTTGGCATTGCTGCCACTGGTCTTCAATGTTTAATGCTGGCGGCATGGGATTCAAGGATAATTGAAAGGACACTCGATTGGAAAAGGCATTGGCAATCTCTTACGATTGTAGCTTTCCGACGTCATATCTCTTCACTGCGTCTCAGTGCATACTATTACCCGTAATTAGCAAAGTGATTTAAGACTATGATTTTGAGTTTTTCTGTGGAAATGATTTGTCTCATTGGAGTGGGGAGATTGTTCCAAAGTCTGGTTGCATACACAAAGAATAAGCGTGATGAATTAAGGAATCTAGCTTGAGGTGGTACAAGGCTTGCAGTTCTGCATGATTGACCGTGGTGATTTTTTTCATACAAGTAAGAGGGTGTTCTTGACTGAATGATTTTTTGCATAAATAAACAACATTTCAATTCGAGGAGACTTTGCAGTGAACAGCCAAGTACCTACTTCTTTATGAAGATGAGATATAATGTTCGTGTCTTCTAAGGGCAAAAACATATCTAACCATATCATTGAACGCATGGTATGAAAGAGAATCTGGCTTACAATAAATGACTGATCCATAAGTAATAAATCGCAAAATCAATGTCTTAATAAGTCTAAGCTTTGTTTTCTTGGGTGTAAAGTGCGAACAAATCCAAAGTTTACGTAAACAACTATAAATCTCCCCAACAACGTAGTTAATGTGGTCGTTTGCTGACAAGATACGGTTTATTTTGAACCCAAGACTGGTTATTTTTTCAGAAAACTGAATTTGATTTTCTCCTAGAAAGATCGCTGGAAAGACCTCCGGGTCATACACTTTTTTGGCAATGATAATGGACTTACATTTATTCGGGTTGAGAAGAAGTCCATTTTTATTAGACCAGTTCAAAATCGCTGACATGTCTTCGTTGACTCGTACTACAAGATCTTCAATGAGCCCAATAGGTCTAGATAGATAAATTTGCAAGTCATCTGCATATAAATGTAGTTTAACATTAGTGCATACACTGACAAGGTCATTAATAAAGATACAAAACAGTAACGGACCAGTTATTGAGCCTTGGGGTACACCGGCTAAAATGTTTTTGTATTGAGAGCAACTTCTGCCAATGACTACTTTCTGCTTCCGATTTGTTAAATAGCTTTGTAAACGACTTGTAGCTCTGTCACTAAATCCAAAATATGTTTTGAGCTTGAGGCACAGGATTCCATGATCAACACTATCAAACGCCTAAGAAAAATCTAAAAGATTTAGAATAGTTACATTTTCTGCATCGAAGTCTATTCTTATGTCATCTAAAACTTTCACCATGACAGTTTCACAACTGTGATTTGTTCTAAAACCGGATTGGTACGGCGATAAGAGACTGTGAGGATGAAGATAAGATTTTAATTGCTTGGCAAGGATTTTCTCAAAGACCTTAGAAAGACATGGCAAAATACTAATTGGCCTAAAGTCCGTGCAAGACTTAGGGTTTGAAATTTTGGCGACAGGTATAATCTTAGCAAGTTTCCAACTATCAGGGAAACATTATGACATGATGCAAAAATTAAACAAATGAGTCAAAGACCCTAAGATGTAGGGCAAGATCAATTTAATAAACGAGATGGGTATTCCATCCTCACCTACTGCTGCAGAACGCATACTACAAATACTATCGACAACATCTATTTCAGATACAGTTTCAAATTCAAATTCAGCATCGGAATGGAATCTAATTTGATTGTTAGGCTCAAAGATTGAGTCATTAGCCGAAGACAAAACGAACGCATTGTTCACCTCATTTGGATCCAGTCTGTTAAATACATTATTTTGTTTACCTACCCCTATACATAGAACGTAAATTTGACCACAGTTTTTTTGGTGTTTGTTTGAGACAAAGTTTAGACAAAAAATATAGTTTTTTAGATTTACGTATTAGAGATGTGTTACGTGCAGCGCAGTACAAGTCCCAGTTATATGTGGTTTGACAGCGTTTCCATTTGTGATCAAGTTTTTTCTTATTACTCAATGAATTACTAACTTCTCTAGTGAACCATGAACAGTTAACATTACGCACGTACACAGACTTCAGAGGGACATGGTCATTGAATAGTCGACCTATATGAGTTTGTAGATAGTCAAGCTTATCATTCGAGTTGGAAAGGTACTGACATCTAAACCACTCAAGGGCACCAGCTTCAAGATTCAGCCTGTTGTAATCAATTGACTTAAAATCTCTAAATTCAAAATTTGCGGGAACAGCAGTACGTTGAAAGTCAATGTTGTAGGTGCAAAAAATTATATCATGGTCAGAGAATCCATCAAACGATATTTGGTCATGAAGAAGAACACTCATGGGATCAGAAACAACAATTAAATCAAATAGACTAGGTCTAGCATTAGGTGCGAAACGGGTAGCATATTTGTTTATAACTGTAAGTCCAGACGTAGAGATAGAGTCGAGGAGTTGCTTGCTTCTATTATCTGATTTAAGTAAGTCTGCATTGAAATCACCTAGTAGAATAATGTTTTCATATGTCGATACGAATTCTTGAAGAGCCGAGAAGAAGGGTTCAGGGAAGAAACATCTGTTTGGGTTGTATGCTTCACCTACAATACACTTCACGTTTCCATCTGAAATTTCTATTAGAACATACCTACTCAATTCCATTTTCTGCAGATTTTTCAATAGCCTTAAAAGCAAGGGAAGCGTTGATATACAATGCGATATCTCCTCCGATGGTGCCAGTTACTCTTACATTACGAATTAAGTTATAGTTAGGAATGTTATAGAACGTATCAGGAATGGCTGGTTTGAACCAGGTTTCACATACAGAAATGATATCGAGCTCAGAATTTTCAAACACATATCTCATCAAATCAATTTTAGTTCAGTTAAGAAGTCTAATAGAAAATTTACATTATAAGTAAATAGCTACTTTTTGATCAGTTTTTTTCACTGTGAGGTGACTAATTAGCTAAGTACCTACCTTTGCTTACATAGTAGGTTGATTGAAGAGAAGGTGTGTCTAATCAAAAAATAATTAATAACTCCATTTTCATATTTGTTCTGCATAAATCAGGCTCTGCAAACAAAGAAACTCATAGATATCAACTAATTAATTTCTATTTAATTCACTCTACCCCATGGGTAGCCAAACCATTAGTGAAATATATGGTTTTATGTACGTACATATTCGGTTTTGGGTTCATTCCAACCCCGCACTTGCTTAAATTTCAATTTTTATTCATTAAAGCCTATATACAATGAATGTTCGTGTGTAAGAATCTCGCTAGCGCACTACTCTTTGTTTACACAGTTTAATATTTTAAAATTATAAATTGAATATTTAGGTTGTCATTAATCAAAAAAGTATATAATGAGATCACCAGACGGAATTTTAATTGCTTTTTATCACAGTCAGTAGTAAAACAAACAAGAAAAAATGACACACGGTTTTTTAAGAACACAATTTTGAATTAAAAAACAATGAAACAATAATTACAAATTTAATTACAACGATTTCTCGTTTAATGTGAAAATAAATTACCCAATTCATGTTGGTTGCGTGAATGTGGGCAATTCAGAGAGTTTGCATTATGAACTCTCAGTGTCACAGTTATTAATAAATAATGTGAAATGCCCACTAGCACTTAAAGAGTTAAAAATGTGTTCTGTACAAAACATCAATGATTTTAAAGGTTTTTTTTAAATGGCAGAAGGGGGCTTTTCTTGTGTTATACCTAATAGAGATAGAGATAGAGATAGAGATAGAGATAGAGATAGAGATAGAGATAGAGATAGAGATAGAGATAGAGATAGAGATAGAGATAGAGATAGAGATAGAGATAGAGATAGAGATAGAGATAGAGATAGAGATAGAGATAGAGATAGAGATAGAGATAGAGATAGAGATAGAGATAGAGATAGAGATAGAGATAGAGATAGAGATAGAGATAGAGATAGAGATAGAGATAGAGATAGAGATAGAGATAGAGATAGAGATAGAGATAGAGATAGAGATAGAGATAGAGATAGAGATAGAGATAGAGATAGAGATAGAGATAGAGATAGAGATAGAGATAGAGATAGAGATAGAGATAGAGATAGAGATAGAGATAGAGATAGAGATAGAGATAGAGATAGAGATAGAGATAGAGATAGAGATAGAGATAGAGATAGAGATAGAGATAGAGATAGAGATAGAGATAGAGATAGAGATAGAGATAGAGATAGAGATAGAGATAGAGATAGAGATAGAGATAGAGATAGAGATAGAGATAGAGATAGAGATAGAGATAGAGATAGAGATAGAGATAGAGATAGTGATAGTGATAGAGATAGAGATAGAGATAGAGATAGAGATAGAGATAGAGATAGAGATAGAGATAGAGATAGAGATAGAGATAGAGATAGAGATAGAGATAGAGATAGAGATAGAGATAGAGATAGAGATAGAGATAGAGATAGAGATAGAGATAGAGATAGAGATAGAGATAGAGATAGAGATAGAGATAGAGATAGAGATAGAGATAGAGATAGAGATAGAGATAGAGATAGAGATAGAGATAGAGATAGAGATAGAGATAGAGATAGAGATAGAGATAGAGATAGAGATAGAGATAGAGATAGAGATAGAGATAGAGATAGAGATAGAGATAGAGATAGAGATAGAGATAGAGATAGAGATAGAGATAGAGATAGAGATAGAGATAGAGATAGAGATAGAGATAGAGATAGAGATAGACTTTAGACTTTAGACTTTAATTTATTTATTTATGAAAAAGTTTTAACAAAATTATAAGTTCCCGCGAAGCCTTTTGGCTTGTCTGCAGGAGATTGTGTTTTAAAGAAAAATTAAATTTAAAGCAAGTTTTTTACGTGATATTACATAATTACGCAAGGTTTTTTAAAAAATAATTATAATTTTACTCATTTGAGTTTAAAAAGAAATTTTTAATTTGTTTTTTTCTGGTTTTGAAATTTTCAATATTTACTAAATGTCGAGGTAATTCATTGATGATTGAAGGAACGCGGTATAAAAGTTGGCGTCTTCCGTATAGATTGTAGTTGAAGGGCAATTTGAGCATTCCTTGAGCGCGTCTTCTGGTGTTGATCATATGGTCGATTGGTCGGATGAATCGGTTGTCATCATAGTACTCGACGTTGAGAGTTTTAAATGTGCAATCATTGTTTCGCAAATATCCATTATTTATCAGTTTTAGTGCTGAGTTTTGTATTTTTTGTATTTTTTGAATGTGAGTTTTTGCTGCATTTCCCCAGGCAAGTATGCCATACCGAAGCTTAGACTCCACTAAAGCATAATATACTTGTTTCAAAACAGGAACCGTGGTATAATATCGCAAATGGGGTAGTGCATATAAGGCCTTTTTAAGGTCCATGCGCAGCTTGTCTATGTGTTGGCTCCATAGAAAATTACAGTCGATGATCACTCCAAGATATTTATACGTTTCTACAATTTCTATAGTTTCGATTGGGGTGTTGGGACATGCATCATTCTTCACAAGTATTCTGCTTTATGTGGATTTGAACTGTGGGCTGCGGATGTGCATCATCTTAGTCTTGGAGGCGTTGATGACCAAGCCATTGTCGTGACACCAATTAACTGCAGCATTGAACTCCTCCTGCATTATCATCGTCGCCATGTCCAAAGATCGGTGGCGGACCACAATCGCTGTGTCGTCAGCAAAGGCGAATGGAATGCCCTTCTTGAAAACGCGAAGTAATTCGTTAGTGTAAAGAATAAATAGGATCGGACCAAGTTTAGATCCCTGAGGAACACCATATTCCACGTACTCTTTCTCGCTCTTCACGTCTTTAATCTTGACCACAAACGACCTGTTGTGCAAATAGTCCATGATCCAATCAGCCATTACTCCTCTTATTCCAATCCTGTTTAGTGCTTGTATCAGTTTTGTATGGTTTAAAGTATCGAAGGCTTTACTAAAATCCATGAAAATGACCAGGACATGGTGACTTTTATTTAAGCTTTCATTGACACAATTCACAAATTCGTTTAGCAGTTTTCCAGTGTTTTTGTTTTTCTGAAATCCGTATTGGCTTTTATCTATGAGCGAGTGTTTATCATTAAAACTTTGTAGTCTTGCCAATATAACTCCTTCTAGACACTTTTCAATTGCAGGAAGTATCGAAATTGGTCTGTAATTACTAAGCTGATTTTTAACTCCACCTTTATATATTGGCCTTACTAAAGCAGTTTTCATAGTTGACGGGATTTTAGACTGTGTCAGGCTTAAATTGATTAGTTTACATAGTATTGGAGCAAAAATTTCTATGTTTTTTCTGATGTCAGCTATTCTAACTCCATCAATTCCTGGCGACTTATTTTCACCAAGAGACATTACCATGCTGCGTATTTCGTGTATATTTGTAGGACGAGCAAATATTGTGTTTTCTATTGCATCACTCGTATGGTTCGGTGTGACAAATCTGCAGTGGTGAATAATTTGCGATATTTGCGTAGCGAAAAGTAGTGCACATTCGTTTGACAAGTTTTGTACTGCAGTGGTTGGAAAATGTTTTGCCATTATATCGTCGACATTTGACTGTTTTCTTCCTAGTATTTGATTTATTAATCCCCACGTCTTTTTAGGATCTTTTTTAAATTGTATAAACTGATTTTTATAATAATTTGATTTTTGAGCTGCAATCATTTTATTGGTTTTATTTCGGAATCTCTTGTATTCCATTTCATAGCGCTTGTTATTCCTATTATTTTTCCACCTTCTATATAGTTCATCCCGTTTTCTGCATTCATCGATGAGATGAGGGGTTGTCCAAGGGCAATTATTTCTTTTGTTCTGGAATCTTCTAGTTAAAGTTGATTTTTTGTATATATCATCGAGTTTGTTGACAAGTTTATTATACATAGTATCAGGATCTTCTTCGTTTAAGACTTCCTCCCAGTTTTCTTCACGTATGAGATTATTCACTTTGTTATTACATATGTATGAAGTGTTTACTGTGTGATTTTCTGACGTCGATGTAGTAACAGTGTAGTATAAAGTTGGATAATGATCGGTTATGCCGCTCTCAATCACAGCAGAATTAATTTCATTACCAATTTCGCTTACAAGGACATGATCAATTACTGATTTTGTCCCGTTAATCGGATCTACCCTTGTATATTCAGTAATTACATTCGCAAGTCTTAATGAGGCGAGCATCTCCAAGTAATCCTTCACATAGCTTGATTCTGCTTCACGAATATTAAT